>KZ269978.1:2518724-2672002 GCA_002249935.1 Onchocerca flexuosa | reverse complement strand
ATCATTATTATCATTATTAATACAACTATTATTGTTAATAATTAATTAATTTATTTATTTATTTATTGATTGTCATTTATTAATCTTACCATTCCGGTTTCATTTTCGGCTCATTATCATACGATCTAATCAGTTTAGACTAACAATTGTTTATTTCGTTCTAATGTTACTGGCCAGGTAATATACCTGGTTTTCATCTTTCTTTAAGGCATTTACTTCCATTATAATTTTCTCCCGATTTTCCAACACTAATAGATATAATATGCTAGGATTAAATTTAATTTCAATAGAGGTTTAAATAAAACATAAAAACTGGATCATATCAAAAGAAAAATCTACTGAAACTTGAAGCTTTAAAAAAAAAAAAAAAACAGGGACGCGTCATAATCAAATTAATTAGGCTTATTAATCGCTCATCCTAGATTAATTAACATTGTTGTCGCAAATTTTAACTTCAAAAAAATTTATATTCTGTAAATTGAACTTTACATTCAATAATCATTGGTAAAAACTATTTAGCATTTGGAAAAAAGAGAAAATATTTTATCTATTTTTTCTAAATTATATACATTCATTTCGGCTTGTGCTACTTACTTAATTGGAAAGGTGAGTGACTAATTAATTATTTGGGGTATATTATAGTAATATTTTTTGCTTTTTTTTTAAATATAAAATTTAAACATTTTATATCATAATTGCAGCTTCGTCGATGGAAACTATTTAGACAACGGATGCGACTTTGGGCAGTACGATTACGAACAAGATATCGATATGTAAGTATTCTTTTCGATAATACCGACAATGATATTTTAGATGAAATTTTAGTAAATATATTGCTCATAAATAAGTTAAGCAAATTGAGCAAGAAAAGTCTTGAATATATAAATAATATGAGAGAGTGAATTTTTTAAATTTGTTAATTATAACAAACAAAAAAGCGACAAATTTAACTTTTTTTTTGTATCTATGAATACAAAAAAATTTGTATCTACGAAATTTTTTTAATTCCTTATTTAAAGAAACAATTTTGCATCGATTGTGGAAATAATAAAATTGTTTTTTTATTCTCTTTTTTCTTTCATCCTAAAAAAAACTTTAAATCGATCTTTTACAAAAATTTTTTTCTAAAGCAATTTTTTTTATTATTCATGCTACTTCGCAAATATAGAATTATTTTAAAAAGAAGGAAATGCAAAAAAAAAAAAGAAAAAAAGAAAGGAAATCGAAAAAAAATCGATGTTACCATCAAAGATTGAGGACGAAATTGAAATATGAAAAAAAGTCAGGATGAATTCCTTTTTTAGGTTAAGCAGAAAAAAATTATTAAAATTTAATTGAGTTTACTAGAGTTTAAAATAAAATAGGAAAATTCTGGGGGAATTTATGAAAACATATTTGTCCTACTCATTTTTGCAACCAGAATAAAAAAAGTGCATAACCTTCAAACTATAATTCAACGAAAAGGCAAAGTCAGCAAAGATTAACTGAAAAATTTCCTTAAAGAAAAACCCTACTTATTTGACAAAACAACAAATTTTGTTTTAACTACAAATGAAAGCAATTTTAATTCATTTCAATTTTAAATCAATTTCAAATCATTTCTTCATAATAATTTTTAAAATTGTGGAATTCAAGAAATCAGCTTAAATGAATCTTTTATAGGAAATATCACTGTCATCCATGACTTTTACGGGAGTTTTTTTTTTTTTTTTTTTTTGAATAAAAATTGTATTCATAAAAATAATTTAATTATCTTTCAGTTCTATTCAATGCATCCATACTATTTCTACAGGGATTATTTCTGATCAGGATTACGTCTTATGCATTTTATCCAAAAAAAGCGACACTTTTATGGTTCATCTGTTCGATTTGCTTTTTTTCCAGTCCTAATTTCGTATTACGAAAAT
The DNA here is from genome assembly GCA_002249935.1 of Onchocerca flexuosa. Taxonomy (NCBI): domain Eukaryota; kingdom Metazoa; phylum Nematoda; class Chromadorea; order Rhabditida; family Onchocercidae; genus Onchocerca; species Onchocerca flexuosa. Next base: position 2,670,095 of record KZ269978.1, on the reverse strand, counting down.
TATAAATTTGATTTTCAATTTTGAGATATATCATAATCCCAAAAATTATCTGAAAGAATTTTACAGAATTAGAAGTACTTTTCAATTTTCGCTCAAATTAATTAAGAAATTATATTTCATTGTGGCAAGGAAAATTCACGATTTTTCATTTCCAATATATTTCGAAACTATTGTTACGATGTTATTACTCCTATCCATATTTTGGTATATTTTATTCTTCTTCTATAATTATTATATATTTTTTTAAGTAACTGATGCTACTATCACGCTAAATTAAAATTAATACTGAATCAAAATCTAAATCTGAAATAAATCTTACCAAACAATCCTTTCCCATGCTTCTTACTCACTAGAACTAGTAAACTTTCCAATTTTTCTTAGCATTTCATGATTAAATCTTCCTGTCAATATAAAAACATCCTTTCTTTTTTGTCATTTAATTAATAATTACTAAATGGATTTAATATATGAACATTCATTAGATTACAAAGTCATCATTATCTCTTATAATAATTGTTAAATTAACTTGATTTATTAAATTGATATTAAATAAAAAAATCAATAAATGTTCTTTCTTTAGCTAATAATGGCTAATCTATTCCTTTTGGATTTAACTTTCCCTTTGCTTTGTGCAGAGATATTTTCTACTCTTTTTTTTTTTTTTCTGCTCCAATTATTAAATTATGTTTTACCAGGATGAAACGATTTAATTTCGATTCAACTGTGCTTAAGATATATTTAATATTAGTCAATCGGATGGCATTTCGCAAGTTTATTGTACTGTTTGTGGAATTTATCATTTAAATATGCTAGATTATTGTTATAGCTTTGTATTACTGTCTTGAACATTACAAAGCGATAAAAAATTCCACCTAACAAATAAATTAAGACATAAATGAAATGAATGAATATTCAATAAAGTGAAATAAGAATTTAACATAGTTTTATCTATGATTCACTTTTTTGTTCTATTGTTAAATCTTATAGAGAAAATCCATGTTTACAAGCGATTATTAAGATCATACAGTTAACTGCTCTTGCAATCTTTATCGAAATATTATTTTCCCTTATATACATCGAAATTGTTTATTTGATGTATAAATTATTGTATAGATTTTTCTAATTCTGCCAGAAACAAAAAAAGAAGGGAGAGGAAGTGAGTTGAAAATAGGAACTTGAAAGTTATAACAGTTTTCAAGAAATAACATCATGCATAAAATGCGATAATTGGTATTTGACCACCTTGAACACCCGTACCATTTTTGCTATCAGGTGAAGGAGTGAAATAAAAATTCACAGTAGTATTTTCTTCGTCGTCACTTGTCCGTTCTTTCTCAACAGCAACCGCAACTTCTGTCATACCCTAAAATTTGAAATCTAAAAATTTTATCATGAAATCATGTCAGAGAAACACAAGACCTAAAAATTTGTAACATTAAATGGTAATTCGATCTAATTACAAGGATATTGAAGTTCCAAAACATTCCTGGAAATTATTTAACCATTGTTACTAAATTATTTAAGTCATGATTTGATTTTCCACAGTCATCATGGATTTAATTTTTTAATCACAATGGGAATTTATAAGTATACGGTTGAAAAGCTAATTTTACCCAGCAAAAAACTTACTTCTTGGCCGAAAAAACTCAAATCTTTGCCTTCCATGATAATCGATGCTGTATGCTTGACCTCCGGTTCAATCTGCAAAAAAATTACAAGGCAAAAAGTAAGAACATCAGATCTAATTCCTATTCAGTTAAACAACAAAAAGTCAAAATTACCTGGACAGGATGATCAAAATATACCAAAATTGGTTCTGAGCAACCGGTCGAAGCAAGAACTGCCTTCCCACTTTCTAGCACTTTATCATCTCTCTTTAATTCCATTTTAATCTAAACTTTCAATAAAAAAAGATTCTTCTAATGAAAAAATCTTCTTTGAAATGATGGACAAAGTCTCAAAATTCATGCTAGTTATCAGAGTTCTGAAATTTTGAAAAAGTCAAGAAAATGATGCAAATTAAAATATATTTAAAAAAAAAAAAAATACGTTGTATTGCGAAGTTCTTTCACTACTACCATACAAACCATAACCAGCAACGTATATGCGACGATCAACTAGAAATTGAATACTATCACATCGTCCACGATAACGCCACTGATTTGTCCTATAAACATTTACCAATGTGAACTCGTAACATTCTTCAGAATATAAATTTTTCTAGGCAAAATTGCTTTCGCATATTTCGGAAAAAAATTTTGGAAGTGAATAAACTTTACATTTTCCACAAAAAAATCCTATATATATATAGGATTTTTTTTGGACATATATATATTCTTATATTTATATTTATATTCTTACTTGTACATATATATTATATATATATATATATATATATATATATATATATAATATGTGTAAGAATATATGTATAATATAAGTAAGAATATAAAAATATGAAAAAAAAATAAGGCTTAGATACTTTTAAGAGAAAGAAATTGAAGTTTTTTCTAGTGAATAATTATTTACAAAAGAAACAAACCCTTCCAAAGCTGTTTGAAATCGAAGACATGAAAACAAGCGTAGACCATTGCGTTCATTTATTAGGAATGGTAACTGAGGTTTTTCCTCTGCAGCAAAGTGTAAAAATATGTCATTGATTTCCTAAAATGATTGATTTTTGATAAATATTACTATAGTCTAACATGAAAAACAAAACTGATTCTCTCTCTCCTTTTCGAAAGTAACACCAAAAATAATATACTTGACAAGTAAGCAAATCTATCTTTGCAGGGCCATTAGCAAATTCATAGATCGTCATTGCGGGAAAACGAATATGATACAAAGTGTTGCCTAGCACATTCCGCATATTGATTTGTGAAACAGGCAAATTCCGTCTGCAAAAAAAATGAATACGATAAGAGGAAAAAAATTTGCTTGAAATTATAAAGTACAAACTGAGATCTGATAAAAATATCGGCGAGATTTCATCAGAATTGGAAACAGAAATCACAGATTGATATTATTAAAATTCACAACTTTTAAATACTACAAAAAAATTGAAAACTTCCTATTTCATTCATAAACTAAAAATTTTGCTAATAAAGTAGTCTACCTTTCACATTCAGCTTTTGCCCATTTTAAAGCTGCTTCGTAGACCACTTTTTCGCGAGTAAGAAGAGTATCACGAGATAAAATCTCGTTAAACAATGTAAAATCGATATCACAAAAGGCATCTGATGTTAAAACTCTTTCGGCATCCACTTCCACTAATTTCCAGCATCTTAAAAATTTCGGTAATTAAGCTCTATAAGTATTGGAAACGATTATCTAATCATGACTACTGGAATTCAAGAAAGTATTCCCAAAAAACGAATATATTTATGATTTTTTAAATAAACTGGTTGGAAACATATGCTTTATCTTTTGGCCGAATTATTCCTGAAAAAACCTACCTATCCACAAGTTCCTGTTCTTCCTCAAAGAGTTGCCTTTGAGAAAGTAATGAACAAACATTTTCCGCTTTCAAATTAAAATTAAGAAAATGGATAGTTGCCCGTGCTAAGTGAGTTATCATATATTTCTTTGCAACATATAGCGTAGAAAGAGCATTTGAGGAATCAAATTCAATGTTGTCATAATACAAATATCTGCAAAAAATTGAGAGCATTAAAAAAAAAAAGTAGTGGTTGAAGAGACTAGTTATATTCTGAACTTTAAAAGTTGGAAAGATGGAATGTGATGGATACTAAGGAAACATAGAATGCTAACAACAAACTTAAGTAAAATTTTGAAAGCGACTGGTTCCACATCTGGCAGCTCAATTTCATCATTTTTTTCAAATCCACTATTGAACATAGCGTTAAACGGAGCTGATGCTATTGCCAAAACATAAGAATGAACCGGAATTCGTTCACTGTTCTGAAAGCTCTCTTAGAATTCCCAAATTAAAAAAAAAATGGAGAAACTCAAGCTACAAAAGAGATGTAAGATGAAAAGAAAAACAAACTATTTGATTATTTTTAAATCATAGCTACACTAACCTCACCAGTGCCAACAATAAAATGAACATCAGCAAGCCATTCATTAAGATACATCGCAGCATTCCGTTCTCTTATTGTTGATTTAAAATCATTTCCAAAAGACTTTAATTTCGCTGAACTAGGCTTCAATTAATTCATAAAGTTTTTCTTTTCAAAGAATCATAGCAAACGGCTAAATTTAATGATTAGTATAGGTCAAGTGAATTAATAAAATGAAGCAAAAAAAGAACATTTTTCAATCCTTCTCATCTTGAAATTTCAAATAATACCAACCAATTTTGTTTCGAGGTGCACGTGATAATGTGCCACCAACTGGAATAGTAATGTTTACACCATCGTATCGTTCCGTAACTCTTGGTAGCTGAGACTGCGAAACTTCAGAATTCTCCGCAAAAACCTTCAAGTTTCTTATTGAAAATCTATCAGAAATGAAATTAGTTAACTGTAACTTTGTGATTAGAAAGCAAGTAAAAAAAAAAGAAAAAGAAAATGACCTGTTGATTATAACATTCACCATTACGAATTGTTACACAAGTGACAGATGCTAAAGATTGCTGACTACTACCTTCATTGGTACTAGCTTCGAAATCTAAGCACTGGAGATTTGAAATGTCTTCAACAGGTGACATATCCTGCATTCCGTTTCCTTGTTGGACATCTAAAAATATGGAACAGCATATGAATAAAGAAAATTTCAAACACTTTTTACTATCTTTGCTTTCAATTTTTTGGCCGGGTATCATTCAACTATTTTATGTTATTCACATATTAAATGAGAGAAATTTTCATTATTCTGACAGTAATAGATGAATGGAACGATAATCGATTCCTTACTTAATTCCGGTATGAGAAAATGAAAAAGAATGGAAAAAGAAAAATTTACCTAAGCCATTTTTCATCGGATCTGACATCACTGTTTGCTAATAATCCGTTGAATCGCTCATTCACTACATAGTTCTGTTCTGAAACAAAAACAAATTTGAAAAATTAAACCATTTTAAATTATAAAACAAAAATTTTAATATAATTTCCTATTATTCAATCCCACAAGAACCAAATTTTAAGCTATTCTTTGCTTAATCAATCAACTAAGTTCATACTTCTCCTAGTCTGATAACTTTCTAATCTTAATGATTTTTAGGAAATCATAAAAGCAAACAATAATGGCTTTTCAAGTATTACGAAAAATTTCAATGTAGGTTAAGCATACAACCATATTAAGACATCAGAATTTAAAGTTTCCAAAAGTACGAAATAAAGTATTTATTCCAAACAAAGATTCAAATTACTACTCAATTATTAATTTAAATTTATATCATCGTTTATTTTAAGCAATAACAATAAAATAAAAGTACAACCAATATAATAATCCCAGAACATAATAAAGGCAAATAATACACGTATAAAGGAAAATATTATACAACATTAGCCAATTGAAAGTGAAGAAAATTTTCAATACTTCGGTTATTTCTCAGTAAATGAATAAAATAACATAGCATTTGTTAGAACCGATACATCAACGAAAAAGACATTCATTTATGGTGATCACAAAATATAATTACATGAAAAGTTTAATTAACAGAATATAATAATTAATCATGGAGCATAAGAACGAGCAATCACTGGCATCCTAACCAAGTAGCGAAGAATTTAAAAAAACAATTTTAACAAAAAATTTTGGAAAAATAATTCATAAAAAGCAAAAAGATTAGTTTTTTCGGAGATTATTAACCCTAAAGAGATATAATACAGTACAAGAAAAGAATAATTTACTTGACAAAGCTGCGTCACTATCGTCATCTCATCATTACCACAAAAAGCTACATAATATCATATTTTGTTTAGAAATAAATTATGTAAACAAACCAAAGCGTTTAATATATACACAAGTTTTCCGTTTTTACATTCCAGTTCTGTAAATCCAATTCAACAAAGTTAATAAAAAGAATCAAAAATAGATTCAAAACAACCTTTCAAAATTACAAAATTAATCCATTAATAGAAGGAACACTTATTACCAACAGCTAAGGAAGAGAGAATGTTCCGAAAACTACGAATAAATAGTAATTTAAGAAACTTTCAATAGTTTCATAACTACGATGGTACAATCGGATTTTCATCAAAACAGTAAATCGTACGAATTCGTTCTTTTGCTGGTTCAAAATTGGATTGCATCGATAAGGTTGAATAATAGAACATTAACGCATGCTGGTACTTTTCCTGTAATATAATTGAAAATTCTTGAAATTCAAAACGCTTTAAAACTCGATCTTGTACTTTTTTTTTTTTTTTTTTTTTGATATAATTTTGATTCTCACTTATAGAAATAATTTTTAATCTGATTTTAAAACCTTTAAAATTGAAAATCAAAATTAATACAATGAAGGGAGGATTCTTTCCTTGTCCTTAGAATTACTATTAGTAGCAGATGCAGTTCAAATATGAATGAGAACATATTTAAGAGAATAAAGTTGAATAACAATTGAGAAACAGAAAAAATCAGCAGCATTATCAGATAATATATTTAAATTCGTAGTCAAATTAATACAGAGTAAAATTTAAAGACTTACCAATGAAACATAAATATTAGCAAGAGTAAAGTGTATAGCAACGAGCTTGGGTGAAATCTTCAACGCAAAACCACCAGTAATTAAAGCACTATGCAAAAGACCTGCTTGCTGGTATATATTAGCCATACTGACTAAAGCTACGTCCTGAAAAACAAAGTTCATCCACATTTAACTGAACAAAAGAATACAGCAATAATATATGTTTAATTTTTGAATTACAATACTAAGCTCTGGCAGATAGTTTTTGAACGATTCTGATACTTAATTTGTTTCAGATTTGCGAATATTAACTTTCATTCTGCTTCTCAGTCAAAAAGTCAACAGACTCTGATTTCATGGATGTACAATACAGTGTAAAAATGACCCTTCCTTAAGTCAGATCTAAATATGCATATTTTTCTCTTTCCATGATGAAAGGAAAAATTACTCTCATATCAGGCGGAGCTGAATTTAGTGATTGTCTAAGACACTTCAGTGCATTCACAGCATCACCTTTTACACGCCAATACAAAGCTGAAGCAGTTGATAAGGACCAATGTACACCGTCCTTATCTGAAAATAAAAATATCTGTAATGCTCAAGTTATGAAAAAAAAGGAAGACTTAAGGAAAAAACAATAACGTTAATTTTTTTTTTTTTATTTTTTGATTTTGTTGTGTTCCATAATAATATGAAAATTGTTTTCATAACTTTAACAATCTTCAAAAAAACTATAGAATTAACTATGATTTCTACTATGTATTCAAAGACATTAAATGTAGATAATAAAGTTGGTTTGAAAATAACTTCAAGAAAAAAACAAGAAAAAAGAAAAGACGTGCTCTGTGCAAATGACAATGCCATAGCATCTTTCAGTCTTTTGGCAACCACCTCAACTCGTTCTTTTTCTTTCCCCAGTTTCAAAAATGCCTTAAATTATAAAATCATAGGAAATATTGTCAATGAAGAAAATAATGATTGTAATATAATCGACTTTCGAGAAAAAAAAGTGATAGGCATCTACAGATGAATTTATAAATACATGTAGTTAATCAACAAATTACGTCTAGAGATAAGTTTAGGAAATATGTGTAGTTAATCAACAAATTATCATTAATATTTTTTTTTCAATTCCTTCCTGATAAGAATGGAAATTTAAAAACATACATCTGTTAATCCTTTTTCAGGTTTGTAATGAATGAACTGATGACGAAGATGATAAGCTGGTAAATGATCAAGAGTAAGAAGCGGTGAAGATGAAAGCAATTCTGGACAAATCGGCTCAAAATCCTCATTTAAATCAACCGGAGCCTGGAAATCAATGAATTCCTCCAGATTTACCCCTTTGGCCGTTACGGATAGCCAAGTTGACGTGCTTTGTTCTCGAAGAATCGTTAAGCTCTGGAAAAAAAAAATTCCATTTTTGAACTTCTAAATAAATAACAAAGAACAAAATTCAATTCACTAAATTCTATTTTTTGAAATTTATTATCCGATCTCAAAATAACTTAAGAAACAATAGCAGCATTTTTGATGGAGCTTTAAACTTCTTTTCCAAAGATAGCCGAAATTCGTACTGAAACTAGGAAGTATCAATATGATATCATCAACATGTGTCTACTGCAACTGCCTACTTCCATCTTGGATCTACATACTCCAGTTTGGCTTCTGTCGTCTCCTTAGTCACTACCATTACTACAAAATGATGCAAAACGATTACTACAAAATGATGCAAAACGAAATGTTTTTTGATACTCCATAAGCATCAGTTAACTTTGTAGAAATTAATAGATTTAAAATACTTTTCATATCATTTAAATTACCAACCATCTTAATATTCGCACAAAAATTACTATTTGGTAAACGTCGTGCAGGCAGTGATACATAAGGGATACCACTCGCAATTTGATCTTTGGATGGAAGCGGTAATTTCTGCAATAGTATTGAAGCAAATGTTCATTTGAGATAGGCCTTAATAGCTTTATTTTCCTGCGACCTTAAATGATTTCAAATGATGTAAAAAGTACATTGAACTAGTCATATGGCTAATGAAAGTTTAGGAAAAAAAAAGTTAAAAATTATGACAAATCATGAAAAAGAAATTCTCATACTGGAGGGAGTGGAATGTCGAAAGCAACCATTTTTCTCCGTTCAGGAACAAGTGTCAAAGTTAATCGCTCCTTAAACAAATTTTGGACGACAGAACAAAAAAAAAAAAAAGAAAAAAATTAATAGAAGTGATAAAGGACAATAATAAAAGCTACAATTAAAAGAAATAGAAAGAATCTAAAAAGTTATTAAACTTGAGATAGATTCCGAATAGCAAGATTTCTCAAACAATGTTTAAATGGCAGAGATAAATAAAATATTTGAAAGGATAAAAATCACTATTGTACACAAAGTCGGCTTACCCCTGGTATAATTATTTTGTCAACAAGTACATCCATTTCCCAAAAATCAATCACTTCCGTATCATTTAGATCACTGCTTTTCGTAAATAGGATCTAAATTATATAATTACATGTAAGCATTGCCCTCATCTTGAATTTTCTTTCTCAGAATAAGAAAAAAAAATTTTTTGAATCAATTACAGCTTAATAAAAAAAAAAAAAAAGAAAAAAAAATCGAAATAATTCATAATATTATGATAAATATAAGAATCAGTCGCTTTAATAAATCAGAAATCCGAATAACTTCGCCTTGGAAGAAACTTGCTGTTGAAGGGGCAGTCATTTTCCGAATTTTTCGTAGACTTTCTTCAGCTCCATAATCCAACGGAATCTGAAATTTTCTTACTCAGTAATATGATTCCATCTTTGAATGAAATGACAAATAACATTAAAATTATCGTCAAGACCATCCAGCAATAAATTCTACAAAAAATGTAATCTATTAAATGATAAGAGAAAATCAATATAAAAGAAAAGTAATCCATATAAATTTCAGTAGAAAAAAAAGTGCAAGTCAATATTGATAAATACATTTCAAATTAGGTAGAAAAAAAGAAAAAAACTACTGGAAGGAAATACCTCATCAGAAATATCTATATTTGGCTTCCGTTGAGCGGTCTTTGCATGTTTGATCAACTGTTTTTGCACTTTTTTTTCAGAATCTGAAAGAAATTAAACGTAAGAATTTTGAAAATAATTTAATTTTTTGTTTAGTTGTTTTAGTTTAGATATTTAAATAATAACAGAAATCCTGTTTTCGAAATTATTAAGTAAATTCGTTTTAACACTTTTCTTTCTATATTTTATAGTCATATTCTATTGATTTTCACAAGTTTTAGAGAAAACAGAAATTCCGATCGTGAATTTCAAATTAGCAAATGCCTGAATCACAATGTCATTTCAATTATTCTCACTCACACCAGTATAATCAAAAAGAACCGACTAATAAATTGAATTTTAAATGATATCAATCCTAGAAATCTCGAAATAATTCATACCCTTAGCGCTGTTTGGATTTATCGGTAAAATAAAAGGTGCAAACGAAAATGCACGCCTGCAAGAATCCTGAAACAGAATTTTCAATGAATACCATCAATTCAACAAATCTAAGCTAGCCACAGCTTCAACTGTTTATCAGTTATATAGCAAGTGTAGTCTACAAAATGACTAAATCTCCTTCCATAAAACAAAATAACATCATTTTCAAATATACCTACTTCACATATGTCTCAGTTTTTTAATAGCTGAGCAATTAAAAACAACTAAGGTTATAAGTAAGCTAATTTTGTTGACTATGAAGTTATTTTGCATACATGATATTTAGTTTTAACAAATTACAATTTAACAGCAAATAAAATTTTATTAGGAAATAATATACAATAATATAAGAGAAAAACATAAGCCATATCTCAGTAAGCAACAACAACAGCTAACCTCCTCTTTGTTTTTAGAATCTACGGTGCAAGTTGTTCCTATGAATACACCTTTCTTGGACATCGTAAAACAATGATTTTTACGAATACCAAGACAATAAACATTCGGTTCCGCTTGAGAACAACAACGTAAATGTAATCGTTCGCCAACCAATTTTTGCTCGTTCTGAAAAAATAAAGATATATTCCTTCCGCAATACACTTCATTTTATTTCGCTATAACTTATTTAAAATTTTGCCTCAGAAATCAGTCGACAATACGTATTCCACAGAATCAATATCCATTTCTTTCTTTTTTTTTTTTTTTTTTTTTTTCGAATGAATTTGATCAGAAAAAAAAAAAAAATTACTGAAAAAATCCAAGAAGCATGGGAAAAATATTGAAAAAAAAGTATGACTGAGATGCAGTGAAATATAATAACAGTAAGAGAAGCAATCTGATAAAAATAATAATAAAGCCATTACTTTATTCAAACATTTCAATGTACGAAGCACGACAACAGCTGGTTGAAAAAATGGATCCAGAATAACTGCAGCACGAACATGTGCTAATGCCGTGACATGTTTCTTTTGCAGAATTCTTACAATTCCCATCAAAAAATGTATCATAGGCTGGAAATTTTCTGAAGTTAAATTCAAAAAAATCCGAATCGCACGAACCTTAAAATATTAGACTACAAATATTATTAAATATGCTAATTCTTGCGGCCTAAATTCAATTCCTGAAGCACTATATGGATAAAACATATGATAATTTAACAGGAATTGAATTTAGTAACATGTAGTGACTCAGTAACTAATACATAAATAAATATATTATTCATATATTGCACATAAGGCTAGTATAAGACGCATTTTTTGTCCTCCTTTGCTAACTACAGGAAGAAAAAAAAATCAAAAAATGTTCTTCACTGCTCAGAAATTTCGCCACAAAAAGTGATGCAAAATGAATGTAGCTCATATATTTTTTTTAATCGTCATTTTGAATCTGGAAAATGATATGGCCGGTTTTGATTTCTCAATTTTAATTTAGCTTGTAATCAAAAGATGTGTCTTTGAATTTCTCGGTGTAATTTGAAATCACAAGCTATTCTTTTTCGTTGTAAACAAACATAGAATTTGAATCATAGTTGGGATTTTTGACTCGAAAATAGAGGAAGATGAGGATTCTTGATTCGAAAATTACAAAAGAAAGAAAACAAACCTCATTTGGATCAACATGCATGGCACTGTTCAACAAAACGGCAGCATCATTTAGGTAATTGTCATAACTGGTACCGGAACGGAGAACAATTTGCACCAACTGCACCAGTGCAACATCTGCGTATCGTTTAGGCTAAAAATAATGAACATAAGGAAGTGAGGAAAACCTGTTTCACATCTGCCAATCTGAGGTAACAGCTAAATATCTATAATATAATTTGAACTCAAGTAAATAAAAAATAGAGGAAGAACAAGTATAAACAAAATATGTGACAAGTATATAAGTAAAGACAATGTAAATGATGAAAAGATTAAATGAGAAATGATACGAAGATGAATAAAGAAAATAAACAACAAATGTCACTCAAAAGCTTAACTTCGCATGCAATTAATTTTTTTTTAAGTGGAAAAAAAGAGGTGAAAATTAGAAATTAAACTACATGAGGAATAAGAAAGAAATAAACAGAAATGAATAGTCTACAAAACAGTCTATCAAACTATAAATGACACTCTACACATTTATTTGTCATTTCTAAAAATTGCAGATGGACCGTCATGTAGATTTATATGATGTAATATAATACCGCCTAAAAATAGAAGAGTCTAACAAGAATTTCATTTTTTTTAACTTTAAAAAAGCTTATTTAAATTAACCTATTCTGAATTTTGGTATCGTGATCATAAATAATTTCAACTATATAATTACAAGGATATCTCGTAATTCGTCAAACAAAAATTCCTAACTTCTGTTTGCAAAGCAGCACGAAGACATGCAATTGCTTCACTCGGTGTACCAACAATCCGCCAATACAAAGCTGCTAAGTTGTAAACTAACCATTGCGGTCCAATTTTCTGCAATTTGACCAGACTTAAATTTATTTAAAGTAGAAATGAGGACAAATTACTTAGTCCAATTTTAGCAAACACTCATAAAAACCAAGTTCCAGCCATAGAAAACAACAAATGTTTGAAGTGCAAAAAAAAAAAAAAAAGAATTAACATATTTCATAAGAGTTCCGATACGTTGCGCAATATCTGCTTCGGTAACCTTATCATCCATAATTTTCAAAAAAACTGCTCGAAGTTTATCTTCAGCAAACTGTAACGAAGGACCGCGTGTAGCAGCTGCACGAACAGCAGGTAGCTGAAAAATTTCCTGCTGATACAATGGAACGATCTGTTTTAGAAATGGATTCGAAAAGTTAGTATAACTGGTGTCATTTAGATAAACTTTAACATAAGAAAACGAAGCATACAGAAAAAAAATTGCTTAAAAATCTTTTCAACACGCTAGAGTATTTTGAATTACATCAAAATATTCGAAACTGCTAACCTAAAAAACTATTAATTCTACCTGATGTTAGAATGAATTTATTTACATGAAATTAATGACATATCTGTACAATTACTTTACTTTCAAATATCTGTAAAATTACTTTAAATATAGCTGATGGTGGTTCATCGGATACGTAGATGTCACAAACAGGTGGATACCATGGTAGCGGATGTTCTTCACCATCGTTTAGGCCAAGATTTTTACCAAGCAAATCAGATGATCTGATTTAAAAGTATAGTGAAAGATAATTAATAATTATTATTGAAAAATCTCATATCATGATCAATAACGAAAAGTCACCTGAATCCTTTATTGTCCGGACTTAAGAAAAGTTGCGGAAGAAACTCTGGCGAGGAAAGTGGAAAATGCCAGTAACTACTTTCACATAATGTTTTGTTTGGCCAATTCCTGCTTGTATAATATTCCAGAAGTTTAGTGGTTGATGGTAATCTGAAAGAAAATTTCAATGACATTAGAATTTCAGGGATGGAAATTGCAAAATATTTACTCTACTTTCGTACAAAACCTGTGAAGTTCAATTTCATATCTACAATTTACAGTTTTCGAGGATAAACTGCTTTGCCGATTGGCTCATCCATATTCATTTTTTTCATGGATCCCAGTTTTTCCAAAAATACTGTTAATTCATGCGAATCATTGAAGATTTCCACAACGCTCTGCGTATTGTACTTTGGTACCTGCAATATGTTTTCTATGCATACAATCTTATCCTCAAATATTAGTTTTTGTAATAGTCTATTCCACACTCCGAATAATTGACTTTTATTATTCATTAATTTATTTTATTTAAACTTAAGCAAATAATAAAAAAAATTAAAAACTAATGGATTATAAAACTGTTCAAATTTTCGCATATTTCAGAAAAAAATAAGAAAATTATGTGCACTGATTTAAATATTTTTTATCGATACATAGCAGTCATAGTTACAAAAAAAAAAAAAACTTTCAAAATCCTAAAAGACCTACATTGTAGTACAATGAAAATGTGAAAAGAAGTTCATAACCATTACTACTTCTATGAAATACCAATCATGAAACTTTGCTCAACCTATAGCATATCACACAACCAAAAAAAAAAAAAAAAAAAAAAACAAACTTAAGTAAGTTTGTTTTTTTAAGACACAAACAATTTTAAATTACGGTGAAAACCTTGCTTGAAAATTCATTTTAAATTATCATGAAATAAACTTCGCTAATTCAAAAGACATGCATTCTTCGCTGCATTCCGTTTAAAATTTGCCACAAGTTTACGATGTCTTTCTTCACGAACAGCTCGATAACTACGCCAATCACTAACGGTACACTGCATTACTAAACGGCCTGATAATGATAATGAACGACAGTACGAATCTATAAAACATATACCAATTAACATACATATTTCAGGCATGATTCGGAACAATAAAATATATGAAGTTATCAGTAGTATAAGCATCTTCCTTAAATATAATTATCAATTATAAAATTCAAGTCTTGAGAAGGATTGTTTTACATGTCAAAAAAATAAAGAAAAAAGCTTACAGGGCAGACTACCATATGTGAAATAATCATAAATCAAAGCAGATTGCACTTTTTCTCCGAGATTTGCAACATTTTCTTTTGCACTTTCTTCCATCTTCTTAATTGCCTCATAACTTAAAAACAAAATAAATAAAATAAAAGTTTTGAAGTAAATAATTTAAAAAATAATTCCACTTCTTGAATCAATTAAAATTAATCGCTGACTCAAAATGATTTCAGAAATATCCTATCAAAATTAAAGAAATATATGAATTAAGAAAATATTCTAATACTTGTCATTATACATATTTTTCTCTCTAATTGTATCAAGCAAATTTTTGTGCTGCTCCTCCATTGCAATAATTAATTTTCGATCGCATTTCAGTGCCGCTGCCTAAAAAAATCAAACACTCTTGCACTGTAACTGTTTATAAACATTATATTAAATCCTCATCAACGGCTTGCATTAGTCCTACGAATGCGATCCATAACATCAATTAATTTTTATAAAATGTGATAAAAGGATACAAAATGGATGTCAAA
Source organism: Onchocerca flexuosa (assembly GCA_002249935.1). Classification (NCBI taxonomy): domain Eukaryota; kingdom Metazoa; phylum Nematoda; class Chromadorea; order Rhabditida; family Onchocercidae; genus Onchocerca; species Onchocerca flexuosa. The sequence goes on along the minus strand of KZ269978.1, from coordinate 2,655,017 downwards.
ATTGACTTATTACTATCTATTTCATTTAATAGTTAGCACTGCAATTTAAATCCTTATTGGTCTAATATTATACCCGTCAATGAAATAAAACCAAAGTCAATTCATTGGTCAGAATAGCAAATAATAGTTTGACGAGCACCTCAAAACATACCTTAACTTGGGCGTTTTTCATTGATGGATCCATTGAAAAAGCAATTTCATACTGTTCAATTGCTTCCGAACGGTTTTGTACTAGTGCATAAGCATCACCAAGAGCCATATGTATCACAGCATCATTGATTTTCAATAATGCTAGCTAGAAAGATAAATTTAGATAAAGTTTGTTTAGAGTTATATCTTCATTTAGACGAAAACGCAAACCTGATAAAGAACGATCGCATCCGAAGGATAACCAGCGCGATGTATTAAATTTCCAAAATCAAACTGAGTACGAGCCTGCATTTTTCTGCAAAATACAAAATTTTAGAAAACATTCTAGAAAACTGAAAACTCAAAAAGTAATTCGAAATTCAAAAATTTAATGATAAGTGTGAAAAAAGATCTATTTAATATGATCAAGAAATTCTTAGCATTTCTTCATTTTTTAAAAAATTATTGTTAAAATTAAAAAAAAAAATCGGGATAATGGAAATCCCGTTTAATAAAAACAAATAAAGACTAATAATTATGAAAGTTTATCTGGTGCAACTAAAGAAAAAATATATCTTCCAGCACCATTTAATTTTTTAATAAAAAAGGGCTTCCATAAATTTTTGATTTCTTCACGCTACTTGATTAAAGAAAAAATATTCCGATTCTACGATTTACTTCGTTGTAAAGTGAAGAGCACGTCGAAAACATTCCATAGCTTTTGGAGCATCACCTTTAATCCTCCAATATAGAGCTGCTAAACGCAAAAACGAATCATTAGTTGGTTTCTGAAATTATTCCATTCAAACAGTAAAATGTTGTAAAATGCTTTGAAATTTTGCGAATTTCATATAAAATAGAACTAATGAAGAAGTAAAAAACACCAATTCTAATGCTTTCGCAACATGATTGCCAAATTCAGTAATTGCATAATTCAGCGGAAGTAACTTTTGAAATGCTGCTTCAGGAATGATTTTTAATTTGCCACGCTGCTGCACAGACTGAAAATGTAAATCAAAAAAGAAAAACTTGCACAGACAATTAATGATTGATGTTCTCATCCCAATTCTGTCGGTAAATTAACTTAATAAAAGTCAGTAAACACAAATTACTCGTTATAATATTAATATATACCGGTAAATGTTCGAAAGCATACATACTGAATTGTAAATCATATGTGCAATGTGGTTCCACTTTTGGATTTTGCTTATCATCACTAGATTTAACAGTGGCTAAAATCTCCAAGCTGAAAAATTCATGTTGCAAGAAAAAATTCAAAATTTATACACTTGGAAGTTATCAATAATTTTTAATAACTGAACAATTAACAAAAAGTTGATAGCAACCCATGATGTTCATTCATCTATCTCAACTTAACATTCAGAAGTGATTCCTTCTCTCAAAGCAGTTTGAATTTTCGCAGATGCGCAAGATACAAGACCAAGTGAGCAAACATTATAGATTAGATCAAAACAAAGTTAGTACAATATCTTATGTTCGCGCAGATTATGGAAGAGAAAATTAAGAATGCAAATACAAATTAAGCTAAATATAAATCAAATTTACCTTTACAAAAAAAAGTCATCTAAATCTATGCTTTAAAACACTTACTCATCAATTAACTTCCCAAGCGTATATGCCAACAAGAAAGCATCTTTGCTCGTCGACATAAATCCACCCATTATACAATCTTTATCAGTTTTACGAATTTTCGTTTCTAGTTCTGGATCATCGGCATTTTCGTGCAAATGAATCTTCTTCTGTAAACAGTTATCGCCCTAATTTATACTTAAGTAAGTATTACATTGGAAATTAAACATGAAATAAGGATTTTTGAAAAATATTAACAAAATTTATTAAATACTTCGAACTGTCTTCCTATTTTATAAACATTATTTTCGTTTCAGCAGGTGAGAAAAATAAATCAAACCTCATGTTCTTCAATAAAACCTCGCATGTGTGCAATACCATCCAATTTTCGTCCCTGGTCTAAAAACTGTACCAAAGAATGCGGCTGTACCATGTGATATGGTGTATCAGGCTGAAAAGAAAAATTTCCATGCTGATAATTAAATTAATTTGATAACTGAATCCTAATATGAAAACACAGACTTCAGCATTTTTTATTTTCATATTTCAGGGATAACTTTTCGTTTAAAATATTTTGAAAATAAAAAAAAATAATTGAAATGAAGATTGTTCAATAAAAGGAACTATATCAGGAAGATCATAAATGAAATGACAAATATTTGGAAATATGAAACTTCAATTTTAAAAAATGGGAAAAAGAAAAGGAATAGAATCAATCGTAGCAATCAATCAATCGTTCTAATCCTCAAATTCAATCACAAATTCGATAAATTAATTATTTAATTATAATTTAATTTATGAAATTTTTAAAAAATAATCAAATTATTTAATTATAATTTAATTTATGAAATTTTTAAAAAATAATCAAATTATTTAATTATAATTTAATTTATGAAATTTTTAAAAAATAATCAAATTATTTAATTATAATTTACACACGTATCATTTATTATATTTAACGATCAGATTTAATTATTTAATTAATGCTTCTAGTATTTTATGTAACATTTTCATTTCACAAATTTTCTAATAAATAAAATCAGTTATTATTTTAAAAAATTTATAACAATAACTTACAACAGATTTTATCATAAGTCCATCATCAGTAATCATCCAATGAGTAAAGCATAATCCATCATATAAGAATAATGGTAGTATGAATAGAAAGCAAGTTTCGGCACATATACCCAATATCATTATTTGTTTGTTAGTCTGAAGCAGTCCCAAATTTAAAATCGAAATATCTTTTTAGATCACATTAAGCTATACATATATATATATATATATATATATATATATATATATCGTAAGATTGGTTGATTCATGATATATTTGCTTTTCATGTTATGTACATGTAGAAGAAACAAAAACTTGAATTAATAATTCAATAAATTTTTACAATAAAAATTAGCCATAAAATTACATTACTGCATCTGTCATTTTAAAATTTCACTTTTTATTAGTATTAACTAAGATAATAACAGGGATAATAATTTTAATGACCTATCCTAACAGTAACATCCTGCTCTATTTTATATTATGTCATTAATGAAATAATAACAAAAAGTGAAAAATAAACATGAAAAAATGACTTAAAAAAATTAAGAAGAAAAATAATTTGACAAAATAGGAAGTATGCAGAAAATAGAAAATGAAAAAATAGAAATGGAAAAAGCAGAAAGTATAAATGGAAAAGGGCTGGAAAAATAGAGGACAAAAAGATAAAGACAAAAAAATAAAATTAGAAAAATAAAAAAGAGTAGATAAAAACTATAAATAAAAAAGTGCAGAAAAAACAGGGAATGGAAAAATACACAAGTGAAAATAGAAAAACAAAAACAGGAAAATGGAAATTGGGAAGCAAAAAGAGAAAATAAAAAGTACAGATGAAACAAATTAATTAGAAAAATAAAAGCAGAAAAATATAAATATAAAAGTAAAAATAGGAAATAAAAAGCATAGGTAAAAAAGCGCAAGCAAAACAAACAAATGAAAATGTAACAATAAAAATTAAGGAACAGAGATACAAAACTGGAAATAGAAAAATGAAAATAAAAAGATGGAAGGAATAAAGAGTACAAATAAAAAGATGGAATGGAAAATAGGAAAAGTGGACAAATTCCCGGTCAACTGCCTCCGTTCAGTGGTCGACACATCTCCATCCATCTATCCAGCCACCTTGTCACCCCGCTTCATGCGTCACAAATACGCATTAAGGCCGATGTATTTCATGACTCGGGCCGTGGAATAACAGTAACTAGTATTGCTCACTTTGACGTGGACATTATTTTATTATGTTGGTCACGTCTACGTCAGGCATATAGTTATTATTATTAGGTTGGTTATTTTTAGGTCGAACGTAAAGTCATTATTACTAGGTTGTTTACATTTAAATTGAGTATTAAATTTCTAATACCAGGTTGTTATCTTCTAAATTGAATTAGATTGGTTACTTTTAAATTTAGTATTAAATTATTATTATTTTTCTCAGCTTTTTTATTAATATGAAATAGCAAATTATTGTTATTAGCTTGCTTACCTTAAATTATTTTTATTAAATTGAATTATACAAGAATTAAGTTGAGAAATTTGTTGTTGTTATTAGGTTGAAATATGACACCGTTGTTGTTAGCTTGGAATATGGAACTGCTGATGACTGCGTTGTTAGTTTTGGTTAGACATTGAACATTAGTTATTGTTAATTGTTTTGTTGAATTCCTTGCATCCGAAAAAATTTTCTCAGCAAGTACTGCATGTTTTTAAATATCTCTAAGCAACAAATTTGATTTGGAAATTTCGAAATTTTCCAAAGTATAAATGCACTAAAGTGATACGTATCGCATTATATACACGTTATTAGTATTTTGTCATAATTAATTGATTAATACATAATTAAGCAAAAGTTACTGGTATTATATTTATGAAAATGATTTATGTATTATGCGAAAACGGTTAGTAGCAAAATACATGAAATATAAATTCAGTATTACATAAGTCATGAATAATGTATTGTATGAACATTAGTATCAAGTGAAATTATCACGTAAATAATTAGCAGTGTGCTACGTTATATTTCCTGTACGTTGTGAAGTAATTATTTCCTTAGAAATATGAATGTTAATATCACAAGTATAAGATTATATAGGTAAATATACGTAAATAAGTTGGAATTTAACGCAACCGAATTTGGAGTAAATTAGATTAAAAAATAAAATTAATCAATTAAAAGTAATGAAGGAAATAATGAATATGATTAGTTAAATAATTAAGTTTTCAAGTATGAAATTTGCTTATTTGAACAAAAATTCTCCTCTCTTCATATATCAGTTTAATTTCAGGCAATTTATATAGGTAGGATAACGACAATGTATGGTCATCAATCAATTCCACGATCGGTAAGTGCTGGACAATTGAATGCGATGATGTCACATCCTGGAATGGTCATTACTTCGCAACAGATGATAAATACGGTTTGCTTTATTTACTTTCATTTGCTTATTATATTTTTTGATTGATGGACGATTGTCGACAAAGGACACTATCTCTTTCCGTCTGTTACTCTCTAGATTTCTTTTTTTTTTATTTTCATATGTACAAATAAAATAGAATCATTCCATATTTCGAAATTAGAATTGGTTTTTGATCATTGAAACCTGAAGAAAATATTTTAAAAAAAAGGAAGTTTCTGAACTTCTTCCAAAGAAAGGAATCTAAAAAAATTTTTTTTTCAAATTTTAGCCTCAAGGTGTAATGGTTTCACAAGCCGGTTATCCGCAAGGCATGATCAATACCGGTCAACCACCACCACAGATGATGCCATCACAAGCTCATATGGGCCAACAAATGATGAACACACATATGAGTGTCGTACAAAGCCTCAATCAACCAGGCCATATGAACGTGCAACATCAACAAATGCAGCAAATGCAGCAGGTTCAAATGACACCACAACAAGCGTATATTCAGGTAAAATTCATATTTAATTGAAGCTTTTTTTTAACTAAATATTTAATTAAAAAAGAATTTGTATTTGAAATTGTAAAATAAAGATAACCAGGTTAATATAGTGAATAGTTTTCCAATTCCAAATAGATTCTTATAGAATAAGTAAGAATTTCATAAACGTCGATCGGTTTTTATTCGAATTCTCCGCGCTGAGTTCTTGATGAGATAGTATTATCGATCCAGTTTTTTTTTGTAATCCAACTTTTTTTTTTTTTTTTTTGTTACGCAGAAATCTTATTTTCTTAATTATAGATTTAAAATGATCATAAGACTATAGTAATCCTCAAAAACAAATTTTCGGTCTTTTTTCAGTCAAATGAATTTTTTATAATCTTTTTTACAGAAATTCTTTCAAAGATTTTCAGCAGCAGGGAATGTCACATCCAAATTTTGTGAATGGACAAGCACGAAGTCCAGCTGTTGGACCCGGCCCACAAGGAATTTCTGTAAGTTTTTTTTGGAATTGTTTTTCATTTTTTTGAAATGGTGCGAAAAAGATTCCGCCAAAAATATTTTTTAAAGAATTTCATACTTCTGATGTTGGTATCGATAGTTCTGGTTTTTACAGCAGCAAGGAACACCAGGTAGACCATCTTCGACCAGCGGACCGCCGTCAAATAACCCTCAAACACCGTTAAATGCAATCTCAACTTTAAATCCATCATCTCAACAACTTTCTACACCTGCCACCCCGCAGCAAGCGCCATCATCCGTACAGTCCACTACGACTCAAGATAATATATCTGTACCTACTATAGTGCCGCCAGATCCGGTATCGTTGGCCAGAAATCTCTTATTGCGGGATCTTCGATATTCACTGCAAGTAAGGCAATAGTATTACAATTAAATTATGGGAAATAATTTTTGATTTGTCAACTTAAGACTGTTCCAAAATATTCTTGCTAAGTTTTGGCTTAGTAATTTCTTTCTAACTTTTTTCTGACTGCTTAATGCGAGTATTCCTGTTAATTTGCTCTTTTACTTCATGATTTCTTTTTTTCGAAAAATAGCGTTTTTCTTTTTATTGATTGTTTAAAATTGACTTTAAATTTTAAAAGGACTGGAGTAAAACAGCTGCTGAAATGATACGGCCTTCGACTTTACGGCAACAACAGGATGGATCCAGTGCTGCGTTGCATAATCCAATGTCTGTTAATCCGCAGTCTGTCAATCCGCAGTCAGTAAATCCACAATCTGTGAATCCACTCTCAGCAAATCCAAGTTCGGTGAAATCATTAGATGAACCGAAATCAGTAGAAAATTTGGAAAAAAAAATTTTAAGTCCGAGCGAAGCATACATTAATTCATTTGATTATTTTCTCGGAACCTGCGATCAAATTGAAAATGATATTGTAAGTTTTACCAACAATTTATTTATTATTTATTAACTGAAATTGATATTAACGATAGGTAAGCAAATGATTGAAATTTTACGAATTAGGGAAAAAAAAGAGTAATGATTAGAGAATTTAAAAGAAATGGAAAAGAATGGGAAAAAATGATCATATATTTTAGAAACTCTTAGTGAAATCATGCAACTTTGTTACATTATCTTCTATAATTATCCTAAGATGGTAATGCTTGATCGACATTTTAAAATTACAACTAAAATTAATTTATTCTGAATAATCTTCACAGATGGTTGTACAAGAAGCCCAAAAGCAGAGTGTCAAATTTGATAAAATGTTTGCTGGTGAACTGAAAATAGTTGGCGAAATGGCGAATGTGAATTATTCACAATATGCTCAAGGTTACGTTGAATCAACAGCAAGAGTTCGGAATGCAATTACTCGTACTTTAAAGAATCTTAACGCTGCAATGGAACGAATGAATGCTGCGAAAATCGTTAGTTTTTAGGAAATTTATTTCTGATTTGGAGAATCTTTTTCCGTATCATTCATGATCAAATTGTGAAGTAAAAGATAGATTGATGTTTTAGATGAAGCACTGATAGAGGTTTATCTTCATTATTTCTCAGTTTTCGGGTTACTTGGAGCTCTGATCGCTGACTTATGAAATTATGGCAACTGTGAAAGATTGAAGACTTATTTTAACTTTCAACATTTGAAAATATAAAAAACAGGTCAAACACCATCGAAGTTATGGTTTTTTCATCTTGGAAATCTTAACAATTTTTTAGGTTCAAAAAGATGTTGAAGAGAAAATGGTGATGTAAATTTTCCTGCGTGAAGAAACTGTTATGTTGAAGAATTTTAATTTCTTATATTTTATAAAATTTTAATTTTTATAAAACCGCTCAATTTACAATTGGATGATATTATTAAGAATTTGAATAGATTTGAATAATAATGGATATGAAATGTTCAGAACAATGATCTGCTGTGAAAAAGTACTATTTGCTATTTACTAAGTTTTTCAAAATAGATAAGTTTTTTCTTCATTTTTAATATTTTCTATAAAGCAGGAAAAAATAATTCGTAGTTGTCAATAATAGTTGTTCTTCCTCAATCGTTTTGATTTCTCAGGAAAAAACTTTCATCATTTTCACATTTACATTTATGTTTTTAATGTTTTTATCAATTTATATTTATTTTATGCATAATTTAAAATATAAATAATATTGCATCATTTTATTAGCAAAAAAAAAATGAAATTTTTAGTTAGTCTCATCATTGTTGTGTCAAATAATCTACATTTTTGTTCATTTGTCGTAACGTTTTACACAACCACCATAATTGTTCCATTAGTTGCGTTTCATTTCGATTCTTTTTTGTGATAGTTTGCTTTGTTGATGTTGTTATTTCTTCTGTAACTATCTCTTGCTTGTATTCCGGATTGCTCTCGATACTTATCTCCTTGGAATTGTTTTCTCTAGTTGTTTCCATATTTTCAAAGCTGAAAACCGAAAAAAAAAGTATCTCGAAATCTTACTGTATTAAAGGTAAAATGGTTTTATTTTAGCTGTGAAATTACAAAAACATTTCTATGTTTGAAAATCCAGGATTTTTCTCTTACTTTTCTGAACTCTCTTTGCTTGAGACTTCAGCCAATCCATTATTTTCCGTTACTTTCACGATCGGGAATGATTTGGCTGTTGTGATCATTTTATGTCGGAGTAGAAGTAATTGCCATATTGGTATTGGCCTTGTTGGCTTTATCTCTGATTGTCGTTGTTGGATAATTTGCGAAATTTCCTGTTGATTCTAAAATTTTCATCTTTTTTGAATTGTAATTCATTTTGATGAATTAGATTTGTCCTTCCACTACTGATGTCTTAAATTATTTCTCTTTCATTAATTATACTAAAATGTAAAATGTCTAGCAAACTGAAATCTATTGCATTTAAATTGGCTTTTCTAAAATAACTAAAAATTATTCGATAAATTTATCTATGAGCTTTACATGCTTATTGATATTTGTAGAAACATAAAAGATTAAGCGAAGTTTGCAACTTTAATTTCATCGAAATTGCGAGACTTCTTTTTTTTTTTTTGGTTTGGCCGCCATGTCTCAGAATTAATTCATACAATATTATCCATAGTTAAACGTAAATTTGTTGCTGCGTTGTCAGCGTTGTCACTTCCCCGATTTTCATTACTTGCATCAATAATTGTTGTATTCAGGATTCCATACTGTGAATCACATATTGCTGTTGCATAGCATCTTGAAATCATCTATAAAAAAAAAAAAAAAAAAAAAGACTGATGCATTATAAACTTTTAAGAATTAAAAAATGTATTTGCTGAAGTTTCAAACATTTAAAGTAATTCAAAAATTAAATTGATTTGTAATGCATCATTTCTTTGCTTAATTCATAGTTTTCAACCATATTAAGTATTATTTAAAAAAGAAAATATTATGGAATCAATGAAATTTTAAAATATTTCATCGCGATATATCAATTAATAAATGAGGTTAATAGAATGCATCTTATTCGTAAAAATTTACAACTTCTAAGGATTCACAGCTTTCTTTTTTCTTTTTTATCTTTATTATTGGAAATGATAAACCTGATGGATATAGCTTTTAGCTTTATAGGCATCATTTCTATACTTCGTAAGGATTATATCATATGCTGAATTATTTTTACAGTATACTGGATCAGATATGTCTTGACATTGGAATTCTAATGTTTCACCTGAGAAATCATAATATTTAATGATAGATACATATTTTTAAATTAATTATTTGTTTATTGCAGAATCTTTGATACTTGTTAGCATCAATAACAAACATGAATTGATTTATAAGCGAAAATACATTTTCATCATTTAGTCTTTAATTTGAAATGTAATAAAATTTAATTCAAAATATAACAATTCAATTCGATTTTCAAAATTATTCATTTATGTCATACCAAATATTTCAAAAACAAATCGGCCTTGAATTTTAAATATTAAAAAATTATCAGTGAACAATATTAGTCCTTTTATGTATTGAATTTATTTAGTTTTTTTCAGTTATTTTTTTTTTTTATTTTATTAGTTTATTGATTTTATCAAAATTTTGCAAAATATTTTTTAATTTTAATCATTGATCCAAAAAAAGTACTGGAAGAATTAATACCTTGTTCATAGCAATAATTAAAACACATTGTGCCAAAACCAATTTGTTGACAAATATCTTTATGATTTCGATAAATATTTTCACATGTTTGTTTATACTAAAATAAAATTAAGACAAGTTCTTTTTTTCTTTTTTTGACAACAAATCAAAAAAAGAACCAAAGATTTAATGTAATTTTGGAATTTTTCATCATAAAAATTAACCTTAAAATTAGAGCCAACAGCTTCATGAGTACCAGGATAAGGTAAAATCCATGTTTTATCGACAAACGAAATGAGCTTATTCAATTTTTCAACATCCAAAGTTTTGACCTCTTTTAAATTCAAATTTGAATACGATTCGTTAACATTAATTACTCTTTCGAATGGTTGTTTATTATCTTGGATAAATTGACCTATAATTAATACGTATTTTAATAGATGCAAAAAATAAAATAAATAAAAAATAAAATTTTTTTAAGGTGGATTTCTTTTTTTAGCTTAAATAATGTCAATATGATAACCTTCAGCTGATTGAAATATCCAAAATAATAAACAAAGTAAATTAATCAACAAATTCATCGTAACCGATAACTTCATCATCATATTCTAAAATTCCGTCGATTTTCAAAGGAAGTGTCATGTTCGGAATTTCTAATTTAAATTCGATTTATCGATTGTCTTTTTTTAAACAAAGCAGGAAGATTAATTGATGATTGAGTCGAAACATTTATTATTTAAATTTAAGATGTACTTGGGAAACTTAAAAATATACTTTCCAAAATTGTCAAATTCCTAGAGGACTGTTGTAATTTTGCAAAAATTTGTAAAAATTCTATAATCAATATTTCAGTTTTGATCCTTTAGATTTATACTCTCATAGTAATCATATAATGCATATGTAGCTCATTATATAATATTAAAATCATCTATTAGTAAAAAGATAAACTAGAAAGATACTTTTAATTTACCATTAAAAAAGAAAATAAGAAATTATCAGATGAGCATTTTATTATCATCATATATTAAGATTTAATTGAATTAAAATATGTATTGGACTAAATTAGCGAAGCAATAGCAAAAACAATTGTATGCAGCTTAAAAAATACCAGGCCAAATAATTTATCTTAATTAAGTAAAACAAAAAAATGAAAAAACTCAAACACGAAATAACAAATTTTGCTGGATACATGATAGGATAAAGTTGTATTTAACAAGCGTAATTTCTACTATTCGAAATGAATTAAATCAATCACATTAATAAAATAAAAATAGTTTTAATTTTAATCAAATTCAGTTAGGTATATGTTAATAAAATAAAAAAATAGTAGAACGTTTTAGCAAAAATTATCCGTAATAACTATCGATATTTATATATTATTATTCATATAAAATAATTTTAATTTATATTAAATCATAAAATTACAGTTAGACAAAAAAGGAATCTTTTTTAATAAAAGAATCGAGACAAACTAAATTATAAAATATGGAAATAATGCTTTCTGTGGTTTCGTTTGTTTAATTTAAATACTGTTTGAAGTAGCAGTCATTTAGACAATAGTCGTATTCAAATGTTTAAATATCAGCGAAAGAAAAAACTGTCACGATTAGCAAACGTAAAGATGGATAAAACTTGTAGCGAAGTTGAAAAAAGTTTGAATTGACAATTATGCCACAAAATCGAATAGAGCTGAATAATTTTAAAATTATTGAAATTTTTCGACTTTTTATTGACTACATAAAATGGAAATCAACATTACAACGAATCTTTTCATAAAATAGCAACTTTTGCTGGATTAAAATAAGTTTATTAAACAAAATCAAATGAAGCTAATTTTAAGCTAATTTTGTCTTGTCCTTATCATCACTTATTATTATTATCTTAAATGTTGGTCCATTATTGGGCGCGAAAATTGATTAAAACTAACAAATTAAATAAAATGAGCTTTTTAATGAAAAATCACCTAGTATTTTCTTCATGCATTAACATTTAAACAAACAGCGTTGAATGGTTAAAAATCTGGAAAATTAAAACTTAAGTTAGAAACTTAAAATTAATTTATTAATAGACTAATTTTGTCACCAACCGATACATTTGGTATGATAAAGATGATATCTTGCACACTAGCAAAATATTTACAAACTAACTGTGCATGTAAAATTAAAATTTTTTATTCCAAGCTGAATTTCAAAATTACATTTTAGTTTTAAGAACCGCATCCGGTACTATATATAACAACCATATAAATAGTTTTCTGGAAAAAAGCTCATAAATTTGGCGAAATTTATCTTAATTAATGGATGGAACTATCATTGGATTTAAGTCATATAATCAAAATGTCACCATATTTTTACTTTTTAAATTATCAGAAATTTGTGCTGACATATCCATGATATTTTTAGATAATCATACCTTTTTTCTGTTAGTGAAAAAATCTTTCAAAATTTCCATTTTAAATTTATGTTTTAAGTGGTAAAAATATTTATAATCATTAGATACTTCTTTAGTAAATTTTTAAACCACGAATTTTTAACTTTATTTTATTATCTTCTTTTTTTCTTTTTTCATTCATTATTTGAAACAGAAATTTCCTTTTTTTTTTTGTTTTCATTTCACCAATTTTTCAAATATGTTCGCTAAAATTTTCAAAATTTTAAAGAATTTTTCAATTGAACTAACAACCGGAAAAATTTTTTAAATGAGTACTCAAATATTTTAAAAGACAAATTTTGCTTCCCATCATTTTTTAATTATTATTATAAAATATAAAAATTACATTTTGTTTCTTTTTTCATCTATAATATTAATATATTCTTTTATTTTTTTCTTTTTTCATTAATCTTCCTTAATTATATAAAATATTCAGTTAAAATATTCATTAAAAAAAAAAAAAAAAACCCTCTTTCTCTTAATAATTACTTGATAATTATCAGTTAATTAATAAATGATCTAATAGATTATTTCGACTCATATCAATATAATTCAATTTCATTTCAAATAAATCTTATTGAAAATTTCACCTCTTCCTCCTTGACATCACCATTTTTTACTTTTTTTTTCTTCTCCAACAGTTATAATGACTATTGGTAAATATGATGATTCACTGCACAAATTTTCTCATATTTGTTTACTTATTATTTAACAAATATGGTAAATTTCTTTGGAAAAATGTTCAAAAATTTGTTCTGAATTTAGAAAAAAAATTTAAAGCTGACTTTGTATTATTCATTAATTCGATGAAAAACACATAATAACTGCAAGAATTGCTTAGTATTAATAAAAATGACTACGAACATAATTTTGGTACTAAACTTTCAATTGATTTTGCTGCTTGACTTTTAAATGTTAATTACCTAATTTTTTTTAATTATAATTAATTTATTCAAACATTACATTATGTTATTGCTAATAACTTTAACACAGTATTACATACCCGACGAAAGATTTTTTCACAACAATTCTTCCCTATTTAATGAAGAAATTATTCCTTCAATTACAATTTTTTTTAATGAAGCATTCTTTAAGAAATAATCATTTTTGATTAAATTTGAAATTAAATTCAAAAATGTGAAATTCGCAACACCGTGGAAAGAAGAAAGGACATAGCAGTGACATGTTCCCTTATGTATATTGCACCTTGTACATTGAAATGTGATAAAATTTGAATCGAAAATGATGAAATATCAAAGTTGTGATAGTATAACGAAAGGATTTGATTATCTTATTATTTTAGTACACAAAGAATAATCAAAATTTTAAACAAGATTTCTAAGTTCTGATTTGATTAAAAGAAAATGAACTTCTTTTACAATATTATCACATCAATTCCTTATCATTTTCTATTATTACGAAATTCACGCCCATACACATCCATTGATGCGTGTCAAATTGCGACAGTGCATCCGTGGATGTATGGCACGTGAAATTCGTAATAGTAGGAAATGATAAGGGAATAATGTGATAAGAATATATATATATATATATATATATATATTTATATGTTATAATCAAGCATTTTCATTATTCCCTTTGAATTTATCTCTGACGTGAGAGACTTGACATTTAAGTGAAATTTGGCGTTGTTGTCAGCTTTCCCAGGGAGGTAATCACGTATGCTGATATTTTCTCTTACGTACGTTTAAACTCGGAAGTCTCCACCATAACACACATTATCAATCGCAGCATCACATTTTTCATTTGACCTAGACTGTGACGCTGCAAAATACTTTTTCAATCTTGAAATTGAAATCTATGTATGCATATCTGTTTGAATATGCACATGAGTCTATGTGTATGTGTATTTTCAGTTAGAAAATTAATTAATTAAGGTAGTGGTGGTGAAATCTCTGGGAATAGATGTTATTTCTGATCGGGATTGAATTGATATGGATGGAGTAATATCATATCGTCTATAGCTTCGAAAAGAGATGAAGACATTTTAGACAAAGGAATTCAAGACATCTTGATGTGGAAATTGAAGATATTTTGATAGGTGGTGAGAAGAAGAAAATATATGATGGAGGGGACTCGAGCTGCTCTTTTCTTCCAAAAATTTCCTTTTTAACTATTTCATAATTTAATTCTCTACTCAGCTTCCCTCATTTTTTCTAACTCTTAAAGTGAAATTTATCAAGTTTATTTCTCTCTTTTCTTTTTTTCGAATAAATGCAACGAATTGTAATTAATAATTATTCATAATGAAGATATAATTCCCGTTACTTATGCGCTACAAATAATTTGTTAATAAAATTCGCATTGTTTAAATTATCCTTCATAATAGATGGTTACTTAAAATGAATGAGTGTGCCAAAATAGCAGATTTTTATGCAGCCAACATCTAAAATTAATATTTGATAAAATTCCGAATTTGTTATATTTTAGCAAGATTTGCATAGCTTTGCTTAATTTTTGAGATGAGGAAAATATTTGCAGGAAATTGTGTTTGTCACCAATGGTATCCATGTTATCCAGAATTCATCCATTAACTCGATGTTCGTACAGTTCAGCAGTAACATCGTTCTACGATATTATCATAATTGGTGGTGGAATGGTCGGTAATGCGATGGCTTGCTCTCTTGGTTAGTTATTCAATTCTGATATAACTTGATGAACATTTTTGGTTATTTTATTGCATTCGCTTCATTCTCTATAGATATAATCTAACTTTTTGATTTTTCAAAATTCAAAACGAAAAAAGAAGTCCAAGCATAAAGGACCATTAATGCTTTTGCAAATATAATTGTCAAAATATTTTTGAAGCAGTAAAAATATAAAATTTGGAAATGTAACGTCACTGTTGCTCAAATGCTCTAAACCATGTTGTTTTAATCCAGGATTGAGCAAACATTTGAAATCGAAAAAGATACTTGTATTGGATTCCGCAGAAATCAGAGCACCAACAAAAAATTCACCCTATGGATATCGAGTTACTGCAGTAGCACCTCATTCCGTATCACTTTTTCAAAGTATGATTAATTCATCTATTTTATTTGAATCCTTCCTTATATTCTTAAATTCATTTTCCTCTTTATATTATAATAAACTTGCAGAATTAGGAATTTGGAATGATCTTGTGGATCTCAGAGTGAAACGAGTCGATCGACTTCAGGTTTGATACTTTGAAAATAAATTGATTCATGATTGAATTGAAATATTAGTGTCTTTTAAGGATTGATTGACTGATAAGCTTTATAAATAGTCGTATAACTAACATCTGGATACCACAATCATAAAATAAAATTTGAGAGAAATTCCATTAACTAAATGCTGCGTAATCATTCATGGAAATCCTACAATTTCTTTAAAACTTTCCATCCTTAATGAAAAATATAATTCATTCGAAATTTATTTGTAGAGCAGAATTTTATTGACTGGTTATACATATATATATAGGTTCTGGATAGCTGTTCGCATTCTTCGATACGATTTGCTCAACCAGATCCATGTAACGAAGTCGCCTATATGATTGAAAACAATGCAATCATCGGATTTCTTTCAAATAGTATCAAGACGAGCTGTCCGAATGTCACAATTAGAACGAAAGTAAAAGTACTTGATTGTAGGTATGGTAATAGAAGAAAAATTTTCTTCTTAAGATTACCAGTTTTTGAATATCACGAAAAGTTTATCAAATTAACACTACGAATTTGTATGTTCACAGAGCTGTTTTCAGAACTCCATCTGGTTTGGATGAATTTGCTACAGTGACATTAGATGATGGAACGAAATTGCAAGCATCTCTTGTTGTTAGTAATTGCTAACTTTTGTGAAATTTTGAAACAGATTCATATTTAATTATTAGTATAAACGAAAAGATGAGAATGCATGAATTTAATTATTGCTTCTTTTTAATCAGAAATATTGGATAATCATGGGATTCAAGCCGTTAAATTAAAAAAATAGTTTTATGTTTTTATTGGTATAATATAAGAATCAAGAAATTTTGTAGATTGGTGCTGATGGTGCTAGAAGTATGGTGAGGGATATGCTCGATTTCAAATATACCTCATGGGGATATGGGCAATCAGCAGTAGTTGCAAATCTTCGAGTGCAAGCTGTAAGTTTTTCTATTTTCTGATTGTATAAAGAAAGTCCAAATCACTATACTTTTTTTTTTTTTTTTTCAAGATTAAAGTTTGTTTTTACTCTGGGATCTTTGTCTTTTATTTCTTCATCCGTATTGCTCCAATATCTTTAAATTTAAGCATAGGATTAACTCCTCATGTTTAAGTATAATTTTTTGCCATTAATCAATTATCAACTTTAACTTTATCCTTATATATTTGTCTTATCCTTTAAGCTGTTATGCATTTACTATATTCAAAATCAGCAATTTTCGATAATTTATCTAACAAATTAGAATATATGTTAGAAAATATATTTTCTAGCTGTATTCTTTTGGAACTTTCAGATTATTTTTCTTTCTTTCTGAATTGAATTATGAAAGCATATAATAAAATTTCTTGTTTTATTTATGCTTCCATTTAATAATCATATTTCCTCCCAAAAAATCGATGTTGAATTTTTCTGTAAATTATGGTCTGTATTAATAATCTAATTAAAGTTTTAGTACAAAAATTATCTACAAAGTAACGATCATTTAAGATGGAAAATAACTGTGTTGCATGGGAAAGATTTACACCAACTGGCCCTGTAGCTCTTCTACCACTTACTGAAAATATGAGTTCAGTAACATGGACGACAAGTATTGAACATGCCGAAGAATTGCTGTCATTACCATCAGAAGAATTTGTTGATGAGCTCAATGATTTTTTAGTAAGTTTTCCTCTTTAAATGCGTAAACTTTTGATTTTAATAGTTTTTCTTCGATTCTCCACTTTAAATATTACTTTGAGTATTCCTTTACTTGTTATAGTATCATTAGCTGAAATGGAAAAGGAGCATAATTTATTAGTGATTTATGTGGGAATGTTTTATGATTTTGATGGGCTTTTGGGAACTGATAGCACTTATGAAAATTATATATCATTTATGAGCAAACGTTTCTTTCGTAAGGAATTATTGGTCACATGAATTTATGAAATATGTGATATATGCCTAAAATTACTTTGAACTAATGAATTTAACGACTAACATAAGTTTATTCTGAAAAATCTTTCAAAAAAAAAAAAAGGAAATTTCAGACCACTGACATTCATCAAAATTCGATAACAAATCAGTTTTTATCACTAACGGGACAAGTACTAAAAGGAGTGTTTTCCGTAAATGAAAAGCCAAGACTAACGTTTCCGACAGTTATTTCCGTATATGAAGGTACTCGTGCCGGATTCCCATTAGCTTTTGGACATACTTATAGTTATGTTATGCCAAGAGCTGCGTTGATTGGGTTAGTTTTTATGATTGTTCGTTAGGATATGATTAGTCTTTAAAACGGTCAAATCCTTTTTATGTACAAAAATGCATGAAAAGAATTTGATAGAAAAATTAATGATTCGTGATTAAATTAAGATATGAAAAAATTGGAAAGTTTTTAGAGATGCGGCTCATCGTACTCATCCTTTGGCTGGACAAGGAGTTAATCTCGGGTGGAGTGATGTGAAAATACTGCTAAGTTGTCTGGAGCAATGTGTAATCGACGGCGGTGATTTAGGTATGATATTTTTTAGATCATTTAGTTTTTTTAGTTATAACGAATTATAATTTCAACGAATATTTCAGGTTCACTTACGTATTTATCTGATTATGATACACAAGCACAACGACGGAATGTACCTGTGCAGGTGGCTTGCGATTGGTTGAATAGACTTTACTTGACGAGTAGTATGCCACTTATCCTTATTCGTTCTTTTGGTCTTAATATGGTCGATAGATTCACACCTTTAAAAGTATACTTTTCTTTCTGCGATAGTTTTGGTAATTTACTATAGTATCAAAATAATCATTTTTCCCAAGCATACTGGTATCTTCAAATGTTGATAAAAGTTTAAACTTTTGTCTGTTTTTATTTGTCTTCTTCCTTCATCTTCGGAAAAAATCGAAAACACTATTATCTCAGGATATTCTTAGATATTCTTCAGGTTTTCCTTATTACTTAACTTTCATTACTTGAAAAGCATTTCATTTTTAGTACATTTCGTTTTCACAATTATTTTTTTTTTCTGTGCAGTTTTCTTATTAAAATATTTTGTAAAGCAAAGATTGCTTCTATTCATAATCTTTATTATTTTATCAACCATAGTGATTTTGTTTATCCCATCTTATTTTTACCAAAAAATTACAGGACCTTATCGTTTACCGAACATCAACAATGTAAGCAGTGCATTGAACATGGACAACAGCACACAGTTGGCAATAACAATAGGAGCAATAATGGAGTAGTAAACAGAAGCAATCAACGATATTATTTAGCTGTCCTGAAAATTTTCCATAGGATTATCTAGGATAAATTCTCAGTATGGATGAGTAGGTAATTCAGATTTCTGAAATGTAGATAATTTAGGTTTTAAATTGCATTGATTTTTTTAATTAATAGTTGAGGTTTTTTAATATGTGCCTAATGAATAGTTTGGACGAATAGTCCAATAGTGTAGTTGGTGATTTTTTTCGCCTCTTGTCGTGAAAATATTTGAGATGTTAAAATGTAAATAGCCAGATTAGTGACCCTCTAGATTTCAAGAAAATGGTACCGGTGTTGATCAAAGTTACAAAGTATATAAACTTCAAGATGAAAATCGAAATAATTTTTTAAGCTGATAGAATATTTGGTAATTTTGAAGATGAAACTCAAACAACGGAATTGAATTTAAAATCGTAGAAGCTGTGAGGAAAATTAACGAAGAATGGAAGAGAAAGGAATAATGAAGAATGGAAAAGAAAGAGAAAGGGATCTCTGTTATTTATTCATTTACTTGTTACATTATCTATTAATTATTGTTACTCTGCAATTAATAGCTTTGAATTTATGTTCAGCAATAAAAAAACATTCCTTCATAAATGGATGAAAAACATTTCAAGAACACTTGCTCTATTTAGAATATCAAAATATTGGCATCACATCAGAAGAAGAAGACAACCAAAATTCGAGCTGTTATCATCTGATACCACAAAAATAACTGCCTGTCAGCTGACATTTAAAACAAGGCATTTCTTTATACTCTCTGTAAATATTTCGGAATTTTTCATTTTTTTTTTTTTTTTTTTTTTTTTTTTTTTCAAATGGATTGGCACGATTTCATTTTATGAATTGAGTTCATCTAAATTGAATTTAACCAAGGTGAACTGAGCTATCCCCTTTTCAATTAGTTCCGGTCATTTCCGTATATTGCATATTTATTTATATATAAATTTTAAGACGGAATTTTTTTTTTAGCAATTCCAAGTTTTTAAAATGATAAAATTATTTTCGATTAATTACATTTAATTAATTACATTTAATAATAACTTGAAGTGAAATTTGATTAAATAATGCCTTTTTAATTGTTTATTATACTAAAATTCGGATAGATAGTGACAATTTTGTTTTTCCGTCTTTCAATTTTTTTTCTAATTTTCTGTTCCTAGAATAAGTAGATATTAGCTATTAAAGAATATTCTTTTCTTTACTTTGAATATAATTTTGCTCACCTAAGATGCACTTAAAATAACAATTCCGTCCTGGATAATTACTATCATTATCGAAAATTGTAAAATAAATACTGAAAAAAATATGGAGAAAAGTTTTTTTTTAGATATTAAAATGGATTCCAAATCTAGGATCATTTGAATATAATGAATATCATGAATATGGAAAAAGATACCATCATTTTGTTTCATCATGTTCAGAGGTATATAGCATATTTTGAAAATATAAATCAAATTTCACATTGTTACATTCATAACATGTATTTAGCATTTTTCAGGTAAAATATACAATCGGATACTTTTTTCCTGTTTTGGGGGAGAGAAAAAGAATATATTTAAATAAAACAAATGTAATGGGGATTGGTATATTAGTGAAGGATAAATAATACAAATTTCAAAATTAAGTAAATAATTTATTGAAATATTCTTTTTGAAGGAAAATTAGGTTAAGAGATAATACACATGCGTATAGCCTTATGTTGATAAAGATATTCTCGAATAAAAGTGCGTCACCTTCAGGAATTCGCCTTTTCTGGTCTGATAAGTCTGATTATAGAAATGTGCAAAACATCGATGGTCGATCAAAAAACTTATTAATCATCCATTTCTCATTGATAACGCTCGAAGTGCTGAATATCTTCTGGATGCATTAATTCGAGCCCTTTCTTTTGTTGTATAACCAGATGATGAGCAAAGTTCAAAGAGACATCTCCCACCAATTACTGATGACAATGAGGCAAATGACATTTTCTTATTCAATAAAAATTTCATTAAAAAGAAAAAAATTTATCTGAAACATCGATATATTTGCAACTGGTGTAGCAGTGAACAAGGAAGATTAATGTTTGATTGTAAATTTCAACTCATAATTATTATTATGTGCCTGTTTTAAAAATTATGTAATGATTAATTTAATAATTAATTAATAATAATAATAAATGATAATAATAATGTTGATAAAAATTCTCTATTCACTACTGAAATATTTATCATCAGTAATGATTGACTGATAAAAAAAAAATTATTCTTAAATTTCGATGAACAAAGAACAACATATCATGATGACCAATACATGCACTCTTTTTTAATCCGGATATAAAAATAATATTTATATAAAATTATTCGAAAAATAATCAATCATCATGTTGATGTATTTCTCGCCTTATCTTATACAGGAATTTTGAGGTTTTTTTCCCCAAGAATATGCTGTTTTTGGAGCCATGTCCAAATATTTTATTATACTAAAGAATTTGTTCTGTCTTCGCACTATCATCTTTTATTGAGCCTTTATTATTTTTTCCAAAAGTGAATTATGTTATGATTTATTATTTTGAAATTGTTATAACACATCTTTAAAATTATTAAAATGACATAATCCATAGGTTTGTTTCGACTTCGGAAGATATGTCATTCAATGTCACATGGGACTAAATATATCGAAGTAGAAGGTGAACCACGGAAATCGGATGAACAAAACGGTTAATTATGTACCAGCAAGAATTAAGCCGGGAACAGAGATATCGATGGTATCCATTTTCTTCACAGTATATAACAGCAAACAAATCGTGTTCATAATAACTATAAAGTCTTTATAAAATAGCTATAATATCATTGTAGCATAGCGAAAAAATCATACATTCTAGAAAGAGAAAATACAGTAAACTAATTTGGATTAAAATATTTTACGATTATAAATTTTAAGCTGATAGCAAAAATATTTAATTCGTATTATTGAAATAAATCCTAACAAATATTTTTTTTTGGTCTTAGAATATTTTCATCTGATTTCAATGCTTTCTGCTTCTGCATTTCGTTTGTTTCCTTATGCCCCAAAATTTGCTACTATAAAGAGAAAAAGTTTGTTACTTCAAGTGAAGCCCACAACGATCAACTCTTTTTCACTTCTTGCTGAAATCCTGCTATTTAATCAGCGATATTTATTTAGTAACCAATAATCCATAAAATAAGATCCAATTCATCTGATTTGTCATGCTGATCGTTCCATCATTCCATTTACGATCTAGTTATATTTTCTGCAAAAAGAAAAGTCATATCAGATAATAATCTGACTCGGAAGGAAAAAGCTCAGAGCATGTCTAATCAATTAAATGAATTTCATTCATTAATGCGTTGAATCAATAATTATGGCAGATAAATTCCAATTTATGGATCTAACTCTCATTATTAAAGATAAAAAAATCTGAAACTCTAACCTTTCAGTCTTAAGTATTATACAATCCGCTGAAAAGGCAGTTGGATCTGAAAAGATTATAATGTCGGCAGATCTACAAGTTGTCTAATAGATATTCAGCTGAAGAACAAGCTTTTCATCTCGTTCAAAAACAAAAATTGGAACCCAAATATAGCGTAATTGCTGCAGCAAAGTTAAGCAAAGTTGTTGGCGCTGACAACATCAGGATCTCGAAGGCAAACATTTCGCATATGCTATCGATAAATGCAAAGAATTTGTAACTATTCTCGATATTTGCATCAATACTTGGTGTTACATTACAGATCATACAGTACAACATTAAAAAATGATACAAACCTTTTAAAATTCGCTAAAGACATTGTTTTTATGGCGCTACGAAACAAGTATGACTCTAGTCCCAAGTCTTCACTATTTAGATGCTTGTCCGGAATTTACTGCTAATTATCAACTTCCATTCTTTACATCTAAAATTTATGATTCTCTTCATATTACAAAGTTACAGAACTTTTGCCACTATGGCATATAACTCCAACATTATATTTTTCATCCACAACTATTTGCTCAAATTCAAAGCTTAACTGCAACAAGAGCTCTGGTTTTTTCCAACGTGATAATTATCTCCCATTTCGAACACTTTTAACTTCACGAAAAATTCGAATCATAGCATTTCCAACTATTCATCAAACAAATGATTTAATGGATTAGCCATTTAGAAAAAGTTTCGGAATTAATGCTAGAATACCGGGGATGTATATCACAATTCAACTTGCTGCTGTCATTCCCGTCCTCGGTGCTTCCAAGTTTTCCGAAAACTATTAAAACAATTGTTCATGTATTCGTTGTTTACTTTTTAGAATTAATTTATACTTCAATAAAAGCATTGCTTTCGGTTCGATTGGTTATGAACAAATCTTCCCAGCTAAGATCAAAAAAAGAAAAAAAAGAAAAAGATCAGATTGGTTATGCCCATAAAACCATCACCACAGTCTCCATTTTGCATCTGCTAAACTAAGATATTTTGTTGAAGAAAGCAATTCATGCTCACTTCCGAAAAGACAATTCACAAATACGTGTAAATCAGAAAAATGAAACACCCATTACCAGCTATCTCTCATTCTGATTTACTTATTACATTTAGAATGCGAAAATTTCACTGAACCCAACTCCCTTGTGATGCGAGCAAAAATATTTGAATCATCTTCATCTTTATTTCACTAAGCATGATCTGAAATTATCAATCCTGTCTACGAACACAATTTTACAAACCGATGAGATACCAGCATGACACTTACTGAAAGTGTCAAAAGATTAAGTGCACCGGAATGCGGGAACCAACTTTTCTTTCCGCATTCACATATTCACGTTCCACGTCCATGAGAACTTGATGAAAAACTCGTGCGATGTCGACAAGGAACCATGTTTCACGTCGAATCTCGAACTTCTACAAATTTGCATAACCTGGCTCTTCAAGATTTCAAAACATTCCCTCTCAGTTCTTTTCAAAAGGCACAATATAATAACAATATTTTCTATTATATCCTCCAGTTTATCTTGAAAATTACCAACCATTCATAATTCCGACTACTAAACGCAACATACTCCTATAAAATACCCTTGTCTCGCGACATCACTGTCACCGCCAGTACATACTGAAATTCGAAAATTTCTTCAACCGATCCTCCGGAAACCTTCAAACTGAAAAACAGCAAACAAAGCAATTTCTAGTAACCCAAATCACTCTGAAAAATCTTTGGAACTTAGTCTCACTGTTTCTTTTTCCACAAAGCTAGAACAACCCCACACAAAAATAATAGTCTCCCCTGACATTGATAACTGCCTTCCGTCCACTGGCGACAAATCGTCTCTTCCAACAATCTAAATGTCTTTAACACATTTAATTGTGTAATGTATTATTTCTCTTTAAATTTTATGTAAATAAAAAAGAATGCGAAAATACAATGCAATGAACATGGAACTAAAAAAAAAAAAGGCAATTATCAAAATAAACAGAGCAAAACCGAGACATTGAGATCTTAGCAATGGAAGCCAACTTCAAAATTCTCCTGACGGATCTCAAACTCAGTTTGCCCCATAGCTGCAGAAATCGGCACATCTTGCATCTTTTAAAATACGACAATGAATCCTAAAAATAAAACAACAAATTGAGCAAAATATGTACACACTCTGAGATCACTGAGGTTTGCATCTTTAAACCTTTTCCGATTTCATAACATTGACCAAATAAACAGCATCTCCAAGAACTCCTAGCGAATTCCAATGTCGTATTTCCATGAAATTATGAATATCCAACTGCAATAGCTGTTTCATGTGTAACACTTCTTGTTTCTTGATCACTATCTCTATATCCTGAAAAAGAGATTCGTGCAAAAATAACAATTTTAGAAATGATTAAAAGTGGGAGAAAGCGAATTTCCACGAATTTGATGTCCTATCTAAAATGCTCCGAAATATGTTCAAAGGTAAAGCATTACTTGAAAAAAACAACAAGAGCTTTGGAGAAACTCTGAGCAAAATCAATATTACTGTTAATAGAAGATACAGTATCCTGGAACAGAATGCTGGGCCTGGGCCACTTCGATCGCGTTTAGCATCGCACATCGAAAGGTGTGGATTTTTTTTTTTTTGGACGCAAAACATTTGAAAACTGAAATAATATCACAAACCAAACAAACCCTAGTACCATTTTACATAGCTCATCTACATGTGCGATCATCCACCACACAAATTTTTCCCGAGTTTTAGGATTTCACAATTTCGAAAAAACTTGTGCATAAGATTTCAAAACTTAAGACATATTAACAACGCAACTGGACCAAAAAGAAAAAAAAGTAAAGGAACGGAATATACAAACCTGATGCAACCATCGTTTTGCCATATAATTCATCGAATAATGCATCTAAGCCAAACGGATCCGCATCTGACTGGCTATAACGCGATTTCTTGAAACATACTGGTGGCGGTGGTGGTGGTGGTTCAATCAATATACTATCAGCTTCCATAACATTCGACAAAGGCAACTGAACACAGTTATCTTGTTGCAACAAACTGTATAAATTGTCGTTACAACCACCAAACTGGCCTGTTTCACTGTTTTCACCTCCACCTCCTCTTTCCG
Source organism: Onchocerca flexuosa (assembly GCA_002249935.1). Lineage (NCBI taxonomy): Eukaryota > Metazoa > Nematoda > Chromadorea > Rhabditida > Onchocercidae > Onchocerca > Onchocerca flexuosa. The sequence goes on along the minus strand of KZ269978.1, from coordinate 2,629,359 downwards.
ACTCACTAACAGACAAATCCAAAGATCCCGAGAAATCATCCATGATGATCCCCCGGTGAGATTTAACTCGAAAATCAGACTCGGACCCGCAGGACGACGACGAGTACTCACGTTTCCGATTTTCCCGACTGTTCCTTCTACGATTACGTTTGGCAGCACGTCGTTGTTGATGCCGTTTGGCACGACATTCACCAAGATATTTGCACAACGATTGAATCAAACTTGTATGCAGCAATTCTCGTCTCAGATTACGTTCCTTACTATTGTAAATAATCCGACGTCGCTGAATTGCCATGGTTAACAACGCACGAGGTGAACGAATACCATCACATTCATCACCATCATACTCAGATGATGAGCAAGACGATGATGACGATGATGATGTGTAATGATAATAATCATCTGATGAAAACGTCTCATCCAAAAGTAACATTTTGGTACGAGTAACTGAAATATGCTTATTTCGTATCATTGTTTCCATCAACTTTTCGCGTCAATCAATGTTGTCCAACGAATGCGACGAAAAACACGTTATACAATTATGAAAATTATTCCCCTTCAAGACTTGTACAACACGTTATGTCACGTCACGCTACACCACGTCAACACCGACCCCCCATATACACAATGACCAGCAACCAACCGACAACCACTCAAACAACCCAACGAACTGATGAGTCACTTCACCCCATGGACATAATAACAGCGCGACCGCGACGCTCAGCTATGCCGCGCGTCACGCGTACCATGTGATATTCACGAAATAGTGCCGCGTTGGTGGTTTAATTTTGCTGCAAACTTACGAAATTCTAAAGAATTTGGGAGAAAACTCTGGTTTCCACTGGAAATTCATGGAAGATCCGGTAAAAATATCCCCGCCGCCCCTGGGATAGCTCACATTATCCTACTGATATTGATCGACATGACCGTACAACCGCGGCTCTTGGCAACTGTCCAGGAGACACAAAGACCACAAACTCTTAACTAAATGTGCTCTTCAGATTTCTGATCTAATCGGTTCTAAACACTATGTTTTGCAACTCCTCATTCAAGTCCGAAAAGTCCAGTGCTAAACCTTGTAGTTTTAAGATAGATTCTCTGGAATTTCAATAATTTCGAATTCTAAAAAATCTGAAATCCGCATTTTATAACATTTGGATCTACAACTTCCTTATATAAACCACTTATCCTTTCATATCTTTAAAGTCCATAGGATACAAGCACATAAATGACATTTAAATCCGAACTAGCGAAAAAAAATTTTTCCTTTTCATAGCTTTCATTATCACATACCTAATAAAACTAATTTAATCTTACCTAATCCAAAATATTTACTCTTGCCGGAGACAATATGTGAGTACACACATCACCTGTTCAAAATAGAAGATAAATTTTGCAACCTAATCAATATTTTCTAGCTTAAAATCTTCTTTTCTTTTTCTTTACAACCCAATCAATATTCCTTTGCCATCATCACTTCAAGTGATTACTTATCTCTTCATTTATTGAGATCCGACAATTTTTTAACTTTTTTCTCTTTTTCCTAGAATACATTTTCAACAAATATTAAACTTGTATTGAAGAAAACTGTAACGTATGTATGCCTTTCCAGTTTTTATCATATAAACAACGTAAGAGCATCGATGTTATTTATAACTTGATGAAAATGATAGTTGATAAAATCTTTCCTGATAAAAGATAAACAATGAATCATAGCGGAGCATATAAGACAAACTGAGCAAATATGTAGAATTTCGCTAACTTTTAAGTGATGTCACCTTAGCTATACCAGTATATCACAAAGCTGCAGATTATAGATTAGAAATTCAGCTTTGAATCATACTTAATGTTTACTCTATCGGAAGTGGCTTATAATTCTTAAACATATTCTTGATACTACTGAGGCCTACTTTATTAACATAAATTTCGTGATGTTAATTTCTCTTATTCAATAAGAAATAAGAACTAAACTTGTGACATCATTCTGAAAGGCGTTTATAGAATAGAAATGAAAATAAAGCAAAATATCATGACAAATTGATAAATTGAATGTTGCTAAAATAGCATTCACTAGCTATTTTACTTACAGATAATCACTGCAAGCAAATATCATTCATAATTTTAAAATACATTAATAAAATGTTGTTGTTGGGATGTTACTGATATAAAACTGATAAAAATAATCTAAGCAACAAGTGAATCAACCAGGAAATTACATTCCTCAAAAGAATTCGTGACAAAATATAATTCTGATTGATAAGATAATCTAAAGGAAAAGCACATTTCTCAAGTAAACAATAACCTGGTCACTTATCAATCTTAGTAACATACTTCTTGGGAGGAAGTGGTGTACAAACAATACGATATGTAATTCCGCCCATGCTTAAATTGTAGAAATATTTCGAAGTCCTGAAGAAAGAAAAAAAGAATTCTATTTCGAAAAATGGGTAGATGCTCCAACTTATTTTGGAATCTGATAAGTAATCAAATTTTTTGTTCCAGTAACAGATAATTATGTTATCACAGCAGATAATAGAACTAAAAATCGAACCGATGTAAAAAAAAAAAAAATTAGTCAAAATGAGAGTCATTGCAAATTAAGTTCAAGCAAAAAAATTTCAAACTTGCTTTAACCTCTCTAGCAGACGTTTCCAATCATTATCAAATTGCTAAGTCTCTGAGTGGAAAAAATAGTTGGAACGTATAATTAAAAATCGCTTTTGGCATGCAAATGTTTTAAATCTCACTTTTTCCGATCCAATTTCAAAAAGATTTTGCAACCATACAAATCAGCATTTCAAACATTTTTTTTCGATTCTCCAATTACTTATTTCGATCTACTTGAAATTAATAAATTTGAAAAGAAAAAATTATGATAATTAAGGACCTAAACTACTACTAGGAAAACAATTCATTTAAGTTTCAAAATTTGGAATCATATAATATCTAATATGAGGAAGAAAAACAGAAGAATAAGGAAAGAAAATCACAAAGAGAAATACAAATCACTTCTACAATTAATCATCGAACTAGGTTTGTCCCGAATCAGGAAATAATGGAATAATTCATTCAGTTTGAGCGTTAGTCGAATCGATCAGTGATATTTGTGCGAAACCTATTAAAGCACGTTCATCCGGCATTTCCTGTGGTGGTACCGAACTTAGAGCAAAGGTTACTGACTTCTTGTCACTTTTCGATAATGCTGCATCCACAAGTTTCTTTAAATTTGCTGCCACAACAACCAGATCATGCCCATCGATTAGTTCAGCAGCAACCAACTCATGTGCTATACCTTCAACAGTATCCACTGATGGCGTGTAATCAAATTTGATATCATTCAGTTCTTTCTGCGCATTCCTCACACGCAATACCTGAATTGCAAGAAAAAAGTCATTCAATGAATAAAAATATTAATATAACGGAAAAAATGAAAGACAAATCGGAAAATATTTATTCACAATTGAAAATCAACTTACCTCCAATGATCCTGAAAAATTTCGATCAGTTGATGTGCGTTATCACAGTAATCTTCCTACCAATGTTCATTTCTCAGACACATAGTAGTGGTAGTGGTGATAGTGGTGGTAATACATCCAGCACAATACTTTTCTACTCACATATCTCTTTTACCTGCTACAGGAGAATAAAAAAAAAAAAAAAAAAAAAAAAAATCATTTATAATTTTCGAAAATTGAATGAAATTTTGAAAATTTAATGAAACAGAGTACCAAATTAATGGTTTCCGAAGAAGTAGCTACAGCAGTTGAAGTCGTTGGAAGATCCGCTTTTTCACCTTCTTCTTCTGATTCAGTCTCTTCCGGTTCGAATTCCCAGTTTCCTTCTGAATTTTTCTTCAATTTACCCGATGCTACCTGCAAAATGTATTTTCGAAAAGTTTATAAAAACCATACCAAACAGTTTCTAAAAGAATCATAGATTCTCACAACTTTATAGCGGTTTTCTGTTCCATTAGAAATTTATCAATGGTTGCATATTATTATGATTCACAAGAAATTTGAATATTTCTGACTTAATTTCTTCAGATTCTTTACTTCTCCCTATACGGGAGCTATGGAACAGAAAAAACAAACAATTCTATTATTTAAAAGCCGAAATTACAGAATGCTTGAAATAATAGATGATATATAAAAACGGCAGTTCCCACAATCAAAATTCAAGTTTTTCTTATCATATTAGATCTTCCGATTCACCGAATAAGTTAACTACGCATGATAAAACTTTACTTTTTTTGGTGCATCACTTTGGTGATGAAACGGGAGCGGCATGGATGCTAGGTTTTCAATTAAGGCATGCACCAAATACTTTTTGTCTTTAGCCTTCTTGAAAAAGGAATACTTCAGAAGTTCGCTTGCAGTTGGTCGCTTTGATGGGTCTTTCTAAAAATTCAGCAAATTACTTTCTAGCATTATTTTAATTTTTGTGTAATTTAATAAATATAACATTCTTTAAATTTGAAAAGTCATATTGATTTTTACCACCGTTGCCTAATGTATCGAATTCCGATAATTCACTGAAGGGATTACCTATTACTTAGAATAAGAGATAGTCAAACAAACAATTAACGAGATTAACATATAAATGAGTGAATGAATAATTAAGCTAGCAAACAAATTAATCCTCATCACCTGTAAGCAGTCTTTTATAACATGACGAAAGCTTTTTCCATATGCTTTATATTGATCTTTTCTTTCCGAATTTGTGTCTAAATTCGGCGGATCATTTTGTAGCGTTAACATCAAAACCTTAAAGTATTGAACAAGTAGTTCAAATTCCCTCTGACAATAAGAGAAAAGGAATTGATAAACTGACAATAAATACATCTTTTCAGTGCTATCACTCTTCATTAAACGATGAAAGACATCATAAATCAATATGAAAAGAAAAAAAATCAACCTTCATCGGTGGGAATTTATGATAAGGAGCTGTACCAGTTGCTAATTCAATAGCCAAAATTCCAAAACTCCAAATATCAGCTTTAAAATCATATCCTGAAACTTGCTCCATAACCTCCGGAGCCATCCAACACGGTGTTCCAACGAATGTATGCCGAACTTTCTATAATAATCCACAAACGGTTGTGCTTCAAAGCAAGAATATGCGGTTTTAAACTAACTTTTAAAATTAAATTTAATTCCTAAAGTTCGTTTATTTTTCAGAAAAAGTAGAACAAATATAAATATCAACAAGCCTGTCTCGATAAGTCTCCTTGACTTGCAGCTAGCCATCCAGAAACGCCGAAATCAGCAATTTGAACTGTACCATCATCGGCGATTAGTATATTTCCAGCCTTAAACATTTCTATCACTTTATTTCGCACATATAAATTCCTTAGAGATGTGAAACCTCTTTTGAGGAGCCTTTCCGGACTTGGAAATGTCCATCAAAAGAAAAACCGGAAATCGAAAAACTTTCAATTATCGAATTAATTTCGCCATTTGTTGTAGTAACTTTTTGATTCCAGAAACGTTTTTTTCGATTTTAAGAAATATCATATAACTGAACTTTATTTTCAAGAATTGACAACTCTTTTACTTTGATGTCACGATGTATTTGTCCACTGCTATGGAAGTATTCCAATCCTCGTAACACTTCTTTCAGAACGGTGGCAATAGTTACTTCATCTAAAACACCTGCTGAAGCCGCTTCCTTTCCCATTGCCTAAAATAGAAATAATCAAAAAGTTCTAGGAATTAGGACGTGTCATAGTTCAACTACATTAGTCCCTCACATGAACATGCATATTGAAAATTCATTACTCTAATTCTCCACTTCAACCAATTCAAAATGCTCAATCCGAATTCCGTTTTCTCATCTGTGCAATCTTTTACCTTTATACGTCGTTTCAGGATATCAAGCATACTTCCACAATTGAGAAGACGCATGACAACCCATAATTCTTCGCCAACAACAAACGAAGTATGATACATAACGACATTAGGATGCATACATAATGCCATCGCCTAAACGATAAAAAAAAAAAGAAACATAATGTTGAGAATTTCGATAAATCAGTACAGTGCTATGGCATGGATTTCATGCAAGTATCAATCGATAAACCTATTTTTCACGTTCTACCTAAACTTGCATAATTCCTTACACCTTAGTAGCCTGTTACCCTCCTCTCCCAACAAGTTTCGTTTACATTTATTTCATGGAAGAGCTCGTCGACCGAAGTTTGACATTTCTCGAGATTAATGCATTTAATAGCACATAACTCGTTTCGTGGAATGCATAATGCCTGAAAGTGAAAATCTACAAAAAATATGATTCAGTAAAACAATGAAAGAAATGCAAATTTTAGACTTAATTTCCTATATATATGAATAAATAAATAAATAAATAAATTATATATATATATATATATATATATATATATATATATATACATACATAAAATTCTTAATACTTTCGCTCTCCTTTTGATATTTGATTCAACTATACCTTTTGATCTTGACTTTTTCTTGTAACAAAACGAAAATATCAACCACTCATTAATATCACAATGTCCTTCAAATATTATAGCACTTATAAGAATGTATTAAATGGACTAAAAAGAAAAACAAAAATGGTAGGACCTTGTATACAGTAGCTGTTGCACCAATACCAATGGAATCTTGTAATACGTAATCTTCTTTCTTGTTTGGCCAAACAGCGCCACCGCTGCCTTCATCCGGTGGATAAGTTGTACTCATCCAGAGTGATTCTAAAACGCCTGACTAGAGAGAGAAAAAAAAAATCATCGTTACCGACTTTACAAGAAATTCGCTTTTATGAATCATCGAACCAGGATATTTATTAATCAAAGAACTAAGCATTTAAAACAAATACTTTTAGTTTTAAAACTTAATGAAAAAAAATAGCTTTTGCCCTTTTCTTAAAGAATCTAAAAAATCCCATCAAAAAGATTACAATCTGTTACGAATTTAAGAACATGATGCGTCCAAACTTGAACGATTACATCATGTTAGGGTTTCAAATCTATCGCATTATAACCTTCCGATATAATAGTCCAATAAGAATAATTACTTAGAATATCAAAATATACCCTAACATAACGCTTTCAGCTTGTTACGAGTTTTAAATTAACTCAATGAACTTTCTGCATAACAAAATTCCAGGAAAAATAAGACAATTATTACAAAACTTTAGATGCCTCAAGTTTTTTTAAACTACAAAATCCATTCTTAAGATTTTTAAAATTTTCAGTTCCTTTTCAGAATCTTTAGAAATTTAGAATAAATCTCCATGCTTTCTAAAAATTATTTTTAAAAAGCTGATATGTATACATGGTAGACTAACCTGTAACATAATTATAAACAATTTCAAGAACAACCAGAATTTTTTACTTCATCACAGAATGCGCAAAATAAGCAATGATACCAAAAGTAACAAAATAATTCTAACAGAATTGACACGACCACAAAAATTTTTAAGGCATAGAATATCACAAAAAATATAGTTTGTAGAGAAATCATGAAAAATATACAGCAAAATTTCTCGATCCTAGAAAATTCGCGGAAAAAATTCGAAAAAAGAGCGAAGATACAAGAAAAAAATTATAATTTTAATAATTTATAAACGCACAACTTCCTTTCAGTGAAATATTTTGAAGTTCAAATTTAAATCAAAACATCGAATTTAGAATCTTTGAATTTTTTATGAATGTATTTAAAAAAAAAAAAAAATATTCGTATGTAAAGCAATAAAGGTATAAATGAACAATACTACAGGAGAGGAAAATCGTATGGTAGTAGAAATACTTTTAATGAAAGATAATTAATTGCGATGAAAATGAAAACGGCAAAATATATGACCTTGGCCGATACTTAGCCCGTTTCGATTAAAACAGTCGAGATCTGCCTAAAAGAACACCAGTCTCTCATCCGTCTTTTTTTCAATCATCAGATGAAATTCACGAAGAATATTTCTTATTAATATTCTTGATCTGGAACTGAAGAAATTCATAATAATTCGACTACTTTAATATCTTAAACTTATTTTTTCTTAATACAATGAAAAAAGAAAAATTATGTATATAAGTATAAAAATTATGTAAGACAAATATACTATTCACAAAAGAAAAAAATACAAATATGTTCAATTTGTAATATATAAATTCAAAAATTTCTTAAAATACTTTTGCTTATCATTTTTTTCTTCTCTTTTTTTCAAAAATCAAAACAAAAATTAGTCAGATTATATTCATCATAATAATTTCAGAAAAATTTCTTCGTAGAATGAAAATTCTTTTAACACGTCCAATAATTAGCATTTGTTTTTTTTTCTCTCTCTCTCTCATACTCTTTAACACTTCTCACAACAAATACCGGAAACAAAAGATGTGAAAAAGTTGATCACCTGACTCACTCTGATGCTCCACAAACCATCATCAACAACATTTATCTTAATATTAGTTTAAGTATTTCTCTTAAACTGATTGAATCTTTTAATTTCAAACTTCTTATTGACTTAGATCTTTCGCCTAGAAAAAAAAGTTCCAGTAATTAAATAATTTTTTAAAAATTTCTCAATTACTCAAGTATCATCAGTGAATAAACATCACAACAAAGCAAAGTGAAAAAAAAAAACTAATTTACATTTTATAATGATTCAAAAGAAGATGAAATTTTTTCTCATTGCAATGGAATGTATCGAACAACCTGTTGAAGAGGCCTAGTGAAGATTACCTGCTTCAAAATATTACTCCTTACCGAATGAAAGAAGTTTCGTTATTAGTATAGTTAAGAAAATGGAAAAAGTACAAAAGTCCTATCATTTTAAGGATTCTAAATAGAACAAAAAATCTGGAGAAAACAAGTGCACAATTGATGATAGCTTTAACAAGACAAGAAAAGAAGAAATAATAGCAAATACTTCCTTTTCATCATAATCACCTTGCTTTAAAATGGATAAGAAAAACGAAAAAAAAAAACAAAAAAATAAAGAAACTTAGTATTGTATGCTGATTATTACCATTTGCAAAAAATGATGAATAACTTTCAGTTTATTTTATTCTATCTCATTTACATCCCGTTCTTTGAAACTGTAGAAGATGCTTTTTTTCCTTCTTCTCTTTCCTTGAACAAAATTGTAACTCTAACATTTCAATAGTAATTATTTTCTTTAGAAAACACTGCGACAAAATAGATTGCTTTCTAAACTTTTTTTCTTTTTTTAATCAGGTAAAATGCACCGATCTGAGGAATCTAACTACTGTCTCTTAGATCAAATAAAAATATTGTTCCTAAATTTTACTCAATCAAAAGATGAAAATTCATGAGAAATAAATTATCAGTGATTAATGAAGTTGTTGTTGCATTTGTTGCTGGTAATGATGATAATGTTGTCTATTAATATGTTTGCTTATTCAATGCTTGTTCCAATAAAGCTATTTGCGCCTGAAAATAAAATATTAGATGAGAAATTATAAGAAAACAACATATGAAATTCAATTAATTTATCACACTGAATGCTACATGTAATGAATAAATGGAAGGTAACAACAATAAATGTTAATTGGAGTAATTAGTAAGTGATCAAATAAAATCTTAAAAAAAAAAATTAAAACCACAGCAGCAGTTTTTTTTTTTTTTTTTTTTTGTTATTATTTTCTGTGAAGAGTTGAAAAGAGTCAGAATGCAAAAAAAATAACCCAAAGCAATGGCGAGAATGCAAAAAATGCAAATAATTATATTTCCATAAGGTCGACATCATCACCACATTGAAAATTTGAGAAAATATTATGAAGTGAACAAAATACAACATAATAGGTTCAACAACCTCAATATGAAAATTCGATTTGGGTAAGCAGTTCACTTCCGTACAAAAATTTAGCTAACTGATAGAGGAGCATTACTGAATGACTTCACATATAACTTGTGGAAAATGAAATTACAAACAACTAAAACAAGAAGTCTTCAGGATCAAAATAAACAGAACAGGACCAATGATGTAAGAATGATCAATAGGAAGATGATATAAATAATAGCTAAATAACATATTCGAATAATAGAAAAAATTTAATTTTTATTTTGTAAACAATTTCTTTCAGATGATAAAAAAGTTAAAAGTACTGCATTGAGGCAAAAAAGAAAAAAACTAGCTTTAAGAAACAGTATAATTACCTTGGCATGCTTTATTTGAAGATCAGCTAAATCGGTTAAATTCTTCTTAAACGCAACCAATCGCCTTTTCTTGAAATCTAACAACTCACCTCTTGCCACTTCACTGATATCTTCGAATTTCTTGCAAGCTTCACTTTGCTCTGCTTCCGCCTAAACAGTTTTGCTTAATTCGATATGTAACCACACAATCAGTCATTCTGGAAATTAATAAGAAATTTTGGATCCATTTCAATTCAAGCAGTGAAAAAGAATTTTGCTAGAATAGGCTGAAGGATACTTGCATCCATCTATTTTAAGATCAAAGATTAGAAGAAACATCAACGAAGAGTTAAATCTTAAACATCTCCTACGTGAATCTGTAAAAAAAAATGCCGAAAAAAAACGTAAATGCTGTAAACCAAAGCATATTTAAACAAATCATATTTAGGTCATCAAAAGTTTATTTAAATTCCACAAGCAAATCTTAATGATTTGAAAACTAAAAAAAATTAGGAAGCAAGGCAAGAGAAGCATGAAAATATTGAAGAAAAAAACATGAAAAATACCTTTAATATATCTTTATTACGTCCCCTGGCACGCTCTAAAGTTTTGTTTGCTCCTTCATAATTTGCCAAACAACGCATCCTACGATAAAGAAGATCCTGAAAGGAAACCGAATATTTAGTAAAAACTGAATAACAAACATTAATTGCAATTGCATAAGAAAAATAAATACAACAATTAAAAATTTAAATAACTAGTATTCCGGAGCGATATTACGAAAAATAGCATTTTTACTGCAGAAAAACGTTATATTCCAGATCATTAATGTATTTGCGTAATCAAGAATTCTAAATTAAAGAAAAACAATAAGAGGATAATTTGAAAATATTCCAAAAAAAAAATTTGTTTTATGATATATAATAATTATAGCATTACGATCAAAAACGTAAAGAAACATCAAGGTTTCAAAAGGATGAATTTAAACTTAATAGCAACTCCCAACATGACATTGTTAAAAATGACAACTTTCTCACCAATATTTTAGTCTTAACATCTGAGATATTCTTAACTTATCATTTTTCAAATTTAGCAGACCTACTTTAGCGGCATCCGTATCTTTTGTATAGTATTGCAGAGTATCACCCAATTTTAATTCTTCATCAGTCGCTACTCGACTCTAAAATATTATGATTTTTCGGATTTTACAGATATTTCAATGATTCTTATTAAAACTATTTGAATTGATTCCAATATTTATATACCTGTTTTAATTTATTTCAATAACCAGCAAGCGTAAACGATATTATGGATAATTAAGCCAATATTATCACTTTAAGAAATACATAATTGAATTTATATTTAGAAAAATTCTTGTTTATATCTAAAAAAATAAAAAATATTTAGTAACGAAATATTGGAATGTTAAAAACAAAGATTTATTACTTCATGTTTTTTCAACTTTTCGAAGGTAAGTGCCTCTCGCACGAAATCTTTTTGCAATTCACGATCCAGCTCCTGCTGGGCCATTTTTTCGAAGCACAAACCAATCCGTGCATAAGAATCGGCCACATCTAAAAATTTCCTCAAATTCCAAACATTTTCGATAAAAATTCTAATATAATGCGATTTTCTTTCTATTTTAAATAAAATAAATTGCGTTCATGGTTATTAGATGTAAAAATCACATATATCGGGTACGGTGGCATCGATTCCAATTTTTCGTAATAGAAGTAAGAATATTAAAAAATTCTTAAAAATGAGATTATTCTCCTCTCTAATAGTACAATGCAAAATATTTGTTTACGACTTAAATCTTCCAAGAAGTAAAAACTATTCAAAGTACCTCATTCTTCCTAAAAAGAAAAAAAAAAACTGAAACAATATTTGATTTATTTCCTGGCTTAAGAACTGGAAAATTTCATTTCCACAAAATAGGAAAATTAAGAATATTTCACTGATTCTAAAGATTCAAAGCTAAAATGTCGAAACGCATATTTAATAGTTAATAACAACGTCCTATCAAACTATCTGAAAATCTTATAAAGCTGACTTGCGGGTCAAAATCTTAAAGACAAAATCAACTGATCGAAAATATTTCGTGCAGCGTCCAATAAATAATAATTGCAGCTATTCAAAAATAAATCTAGAATAAATTTCAATCCTTGAATCAGTTGTCTCTTATCAATAAATCTTACATAACACCCTTGCAGTCTTTCCTTTATTTGTTTATCTATAATAACGTGGCTAAGCATTATTTTGCATTAAATTTAAGTTAAAAAAAGAATTTTCCATTAAGCACTAAGATGACGAAATAGTCAATTTGCTTGGAAGGCTGGAAAAACTTCTGTTTTCGGAAAATTATTTGATGAACTAACTGAATAACATTTCATTAATCAGAGTTAGAAAGAAAATGAAGTATGATGATTCATTTCGATAAATTTTCGTCAAGAGAAGAATTTCAATTAAGAAAAAATTTTTCCATTAAGCAATAAAATGATGAAAAAATCAAGTTGCTTGAAAAATCTAGAAAATTTCTGTTTTCAGAAATTATTTCTATAGTGAAATTTCGGATACTGAAAAAACATATTTATCGAGAAATGCAAAATCATCATCAAGAAATAATGCATCGCTTGCAAAGAGGAAAAATAATGAAAGCAAATTTTTCTATTTTCATGAATTAGTAATTTGCTGGTGGTTAATGATAGGCAGCACAAGAAAATAACATAAAAAAGTACAAAACATTGCTTTATTAAAAAAAAAAAAAAAAAAATCACAGGAAATATTACAAACATATTATTTTATAAATCATCAATTGAAGCAATGCCAAAAATATCATAATTTAAATCAGCTCCAAAAATACCTTAAATACATAATACTATCAGAATAATTTACCACATACTGAAGCATTATTTTAGTAATTATGAATTAAACTACTACTGATAGTACCATAAATCTAAAATGTCTCCAAAATAAATTAAAATACTAGTGGAAGTAGCATAAGTTTAAAATATTTCTAAATTACTATCAGACAATTTAACAATATTTCCAAACAAATAATTGAAACTAGAATATTGAACGACGGAGAAATTCACAAAAAGTAAACTGATAATAAATGAAAAGATTGACATATTGACTGCTAAGGGTTTTAACATGATACTTTTCTTTAAAATGAACGTCTCTAAATATTTACTGAGTGAAATTGTTGAAATTTCACCTAACAACCATACACATATACATCAAGCATATCTAGTACATTTTCTTTCCTTTTTTTTCTTGAACAAAGCAAGATTAATCTGCCTTATTTCTTAAATTAATGTGCTGCTTTCTTCAAATTAATGCCCTTTTTCTGTCAAACTTCAACTTCAGTAATTTCTTTCTCTTCCTTTTTTTCTCTCTATCTCTCTTTACAACGTTCACAATGCAAGAAAGCAATCTGCTTATAAGTTTGGTTGTAAGAACAAAACTATTTAAAAAAAAAAAAAAGAACACACGAAGAAAAATAAAGAGAAAAATGAAAAGAAAAAGGAAAAAAAAAAGTACTTCGAGTATCTTCATAAAATTTGAGACGCTAAAAAAAAAGTTTAAAATTTTCCTGCCATAATTTGCAAAGAAAACGAAAAAGAAAACGGTAAAGATCAATAATTACCGACAAAATTTCTTGAAAACGCTAATGACTAATAAATGATCGCAAAATAAACAATATTTTCAAAAACTGAAAATGTGATGTGAACACTTCCATAATGTCATTTAATTATTGATTTCCTACAATTATTTCCTATAATTATAGGAAATCAATAATTCTTCCCAAATTAAAAAGTTACATTTATAATAAAAATGAAAAAATGAAGAACTGCTTGAACTCAAAAATTTCATGAGCCTAGAAAATCATCTTGTGTTACGATTTAACTGAAAAATCTCAAATAAATAATAAATACATAAGAATAAATTGGACATTATCGTATGATTTCTTTAAGATGAGCTAATGTAGAGATACAAGTCCAGAAAAATTAATGGCACACATGATGAAAACAGAAAGACGAATAATGACGACAGATTTTGGACAATAATGTTAGTATAGTAAGTACCTGATCGAATGCAACAATCATCCAACCAGAAATTGATGACTCAACAAATTTTTCTTTAATCGAAAAATAAATGAATCGTAATAGCAGTATTCGAATAACATTAAAACTAAACCGAAGCAATCCAAATGATAGAGAAAAGCAATTAAAACTTGAAAATTATTTAGAGCGCCAAATGCAATAATGTATAATTGATTGCGACAGTTTGAAAAGAAATAAATTTACGAAATTGTAAAGGTATAAGAGAAAAAGACAAAAAAAAAAAAATGGAGTGGGATGAAAAACGAAAGAAAAGACAAGCATTAACTTTCACGGACATAAAAGAATTTTAGTAATTTGTAACTGAAACAAAATTTCAAAATAAAAAATGGAAAAAAAGAAGGAAGGAGACATATGCTTTTTAAAAGATGCGGAAGTTTTAAGAAATAAATTATAGAAAAATTTTGTAAAAATATGATTGATATTCAATAAATCTTCTTTATAAAATACGATTAATATTCGAGAAATCTGTTCTGTTCCTATCATTTTCTTTTCTTATCTAGAGAAAGGAAAAAGTTTCTTCAGAATAAATAAATAAAATTTGAGAAGGCATGCATAATGATAGTTTTATTAGAAAATTTTGAAATTACAATTGACAATGGGATTGTCGATTATTTGTATCCAGCCATATAATCTATATGAAATAATTCAAGCATAAAATAAGTCCAAAGGCTGAAATTGTAAATACTTAATACCAAACACTTAGACATTATTCGAAACCATCGATGTAAAGTACGGAAAACTACTTAATCCGCCTTACAACTATTTGATATTTTTTAAAAAAAAAAAAAGAATACGCAAGGATAAAGATATAAAAAAAATGCTAAATCGTATTCAATTCAAAATTTTTCCTACATGGCAAAAGAATTTTCCTAATATATAGTTAACAATTTCGGAAAAAGCTAAAAATACTGGGGCATGGAAGGAAGTGGAATGATTTAATAATTAAGACATGAAAGTAATATTTCATGGATAAGATACATCGGTTTTACCACTGAAAATAAAATCCAGATAAAAAGTTTCATACTAAAACTGGGAAAAAAGAAACCAGACAACTAAAATATCAATAAACAAGTCATTCGAAAAAATACAGAAAAATGGCAAAGCCACATTCTGAACAAGCAAGCGGTTACTAGCCTAAAGAAAATAAAATTCTTGCCATATTCACAGAAATGTTTAACAAGAAATAAGTTAAACATCAATGATTAAAATAAATTCATCCAATCATTTTATGAAATCTTTGTGAAATTGCTCCTGATAGTATTACTTCTATAATGTTAACATTTCGCAATTATTAGTAAACAGAATCAAAATGTCATTATAAACTGTGAATTTCCATTTCATAGGGAATTGTGAGCAATAAGCATTTATAATATCTCTGTTTATTTAATGATCAAACATTGCTCATTTCAACAAAGTCCCGACCAATAAAATCACATTTCCTCTTTTTAATAGCATGAGCTACGAATTGGAAAAAAGTCTAAAGTTTCCTTTACGACAGATCGATCAAACAAGTCAAACAACAAAAGAAAAAAGATTAAAGCTCATGAAAAAGATTAAAGCTATCAAACTAATAGAGAGGATAACCATTACTGCTTTAGCCAAGACTAAAGTAGGACTATTTATTTTTGTTCTACTAAGCTATTCATATTTTTAAAATAGGAAGAACAAAGAAAATAAAATCGGAAACTAACTTTTACGAAGTCGTGAAATCCTGTCACATCTCAGTGAAGCTTCTTTCACATGAGTATAGTATTCAAGCAAATAATTCCGCTCATGTTCAAAGAAATCATCAACATCTTTCTACAAAAGAGATTATAAAATCACAATTCTTCCCATACCTTCCTTTCTCATTCTTTCCCATTTATAAGGAATAATCGGATGAGAAGATTTAAGGCATTTTTAGATCCAAACTTCAGCTCACTATACATTATTATTACTGTCATATATTAAGAATTTCACTAGCATACTAAAAAATAATTACATACTACAAAGATTAGAAGTCCACATCATACATTTTGTCCTACCTGCCCTGACAGTAATACTTCGTCGGCAGATTGTGTTAATCGTTTCCAAAACGACCCAACAAGTTCTTTCGTATTTTTTGCGCGAACCGAAAGCTAAAACAAGAATGTAATATGATAAACCAGTTTGAGAACGTCAGTTAAAAAAACACACATACACACATATAAAAAAAAGTTCTATGAACGATTTCTTATCTTTCAAGCGGAATTTATTGTAGAAGAAATTCACTTACTAACACTCATAACAATTTCAGCCTTTGTATTTTCATATTTGTTCCACCCAGTAAATATTACCGTCATAGCATCAATATAAAATAAAGCGGATCTTTTTGTGTTGTGTCAAATGCCAAGAAAATTCCCGATTAATTTCTTATTAAATTACAACTCTTAAAATTAAGCACTGAAATGCCCTCAAATCTATCAGGTTGGGAAAAAAATTCTCTATGCAACAAAAAAGTTAAACATTTCAACAACACTTACATCTTGCTCATATTCCAGAAATATCCGGAAATTCGGATCATTTCTAAAAACCGGATGCGCCGCAAGACGACATAGAAATACTTCATGCATGGCAACAGTCTTCTTGAACGTCGCAAGATATTCTCTGAAACATTAATAACTATTCTCGAAAAATTTAAAAATAATTTATTGTCCTAAAAAAGTAAAAATCAAATAATCAGCTAAGGAAAAAAAAAATTCTATTGACGCCGTATTAATAATTAAACTTACTGCTCCAATTCTTGTTTCATTTTCAGAAATTCGTCTTTAGTCATTGTTGACTCACTTTCACCCAATCTTTGAAGCTTTTCACGCGATGCATCGAAATCCGGTCGGGGTGGTGTCGGGGGAATCTGCAAATAGTTTTGATTGGTCATAGCTAAATAGATCACTAACAATCAAGAAAACATTTTCTTTAAAGTTTTGCTATTATAGTTTCAAATAATTTGACATTAAAACATACAATAAAGCCTGCATATGCTTCATTTTCCTCTAAACATGTATGCAACCAAATGAATTCCTCATGTTCTCGGACAACGCTGATTTCATTTTTTGAAAAATCGGGAAGTGTCGTCTTTGTATGAACTGTATATTTCACCTAAATTATCATTATTTACAAGAAATAAATACAATACATCTGCATGGTATTTATTGATCTTCAAATTTTTATCAAATACCTTGACATCACCCTAATGATGTTACTTCGAGGTACAAATAAGTTACTATATTTTGAAACATGTGAGTTCAAATAACTGCGAATTTCAGCAAACAAATAAACAAAGCTGTGAAGGATGCGATCTCATTACATTTTTTATTTCATATAAAATTCTATAAATCATTTAAACATTTGATTTATCAATTTGTTTATCTTGAAAAAAAAAAAAAAAATTGACCGATATGCAAAAAAAAAAAAAAATAAAAATAAAAATAAAAAATAAAAAAAAATAATAAACACTAAATCTTACCTTATCTCTTTCAGAAAGAGCATCAGAAATATCAACAATCAGACTGTTATCTTTCGATAGATCAACACTGATTTCTTCGGTAAATTGCTATGAAAGAGAAAATTCTTATTTCAACTTTTATCATTACAATTTTATACGCGAAGTTTCAGATATTTCATAGAAATTTTACCAGAGATTTCATACGTAACTTTGGATTAAATTAAGAGAAATAACTAATGAATGTTTGATAAATGGACAAGTTCCAATGTCACATTTGTCATTAATTGGCTAATCGGATAAATGAAACAATTTCTGCTTTACAGCTCAAAATTATAACTTCCTTTAGTCAAAAAAGATACTGGAAAGTTTTAGTAAATTTATTTGGTAAACAAGCAAATTCAATTCTTTGTTTGTTAAACAAATTAATTATTATTAATTAGCGAGATCGAACCAAACTTACAGTTTTTTCGTCCAAAACATCACCATTTCCCATTAAGATCGAAGTTTCACCATTTTTTTCAATAGCATCATTATTGCCTGTTGGGTCTAATGGATTTGTCATCGTTGTTGTTTCATTTAAAATTTCGGCCATACTGTTCGTTTTCGCTTCTCACTACCTTTAGTAATCAAAAATTTTCTTCAGCAAAATTAAATCTTAATTGTGCAGTCGAACCAAATTTAAATTCAGAATTCGAATTATTTCAATACAAATTCAAAATCATTCAATTATATCCAACGATATATATATATATATATATATATATATGAAAAGGAAAAAACTGAAATTAAAATCATTAAAAATTCGAACAAAATAATCGTACAAATTAATCGACGGAAGAACTTACAAAAGAAATGGAGAAATTCAATATTCAACAGCAAATTAAATATACATATTTAAAGAATTTGATCAAATACGTAAGTCCAGACAAAATAGGAATTAATCTAATTAATTAAGTGAAATAATTCTATTACAAATATCAAGTATCCCTTTCTACAGCTAAAATCCACAACGAACATTAACAATCTCTCCATCAATTACTAACGACAAATATTTGTTTAGCGCACTGACACTAACATACAATATACGTACACCATTATTTCTCCAAAATCTTACCAAACTCTGTCACTCCCTCTAGAATCATACTATTTACTTTCACTCTCGTTCAATGTAAACATTTTCAAGTATGACCATTTTGTAAAACTCCCGAATTCCTAATTTTTCTCAAACTCGTAGCAATATATCATTTTATGAGAAATACATTGTATTATTTACTTATGACCATTTTGTAAAACTCCCGAATCCCTAATTTTTCTCAAATTCGTAGCAATATTTTATGAGAAATAAATTATATTATTTACTGAGTTTAAGATGTTATTTTTCTTCTCATTTTTGATCTTTGAACTCAATCCTTTAAATTTTATTAATTTTTAAATTTTCTAAAAATAGCTCAGGCAAAAAGAATCGGACTGGAAATATACTATGGTGATATCTTGAAAATATAGATTACTAAATAGTATATTTGTAACTTTTTTCTCTTCTTCTCCCGGAATTAATTTCATCACGAATTGCAGTTTTTTGATGTATAAACATATTCTCTCCACTAATCACAACAATACATCTAAAAGCATCTAAAATGTAGTATACTAGTTACAAACGTTACTATTACTTTTGACATCAGACATGAACATTTAGTATCTAACTTCAGCACGACGTTAAATGTGATGTCTGATCAGTAATTTGTGTACAACATATCTATTTGGTAATTTGTGAAGTATAGTTTGACTTTAGCTTATCAAAAGCAAACGATATGATGGATATTCATATGTCACGCACGTGTCACTACGTAACATTTCGCAACCATATTCTAATTCCTAGCTTGAATTACTCTTATCAACGCAAATGAGAAATCAAGATTCGCTACGTCATAAAATACAACACTAGGCGTGGTATGACGATGGTCTGCGTCATGCACTTGTGCTACACTGATTTGGTCTGAAAAACGATTTCAAATCTTTTTTCAAATTCCGAAAATATTTGAAGTCTCTGCTGGAGTGAAATAAGCTATGTAATAGCATGAGAAGGAAGCAGTGACGTGGTATTTCCTACATCTTATATTTTGCATTCCATAATTTCTCATTTCCCCTTTGTTACGTCTTTTCATTTATAGATTTCCGTTTACTTTTCACTTTTTTTTTTGGATTTCACCATTTCTCCATCTCCTTTTCATACGTTTCATGTTCATTTCTTTTTCCCTAATTATTCGCCGATAGTGATTTATTTGGTTTGATTTTAAAATTTTGAAAATTTTTACTATTATTATTCTTGTTATACTGAAAGGATATTTTCGCGATTTCACGTTAAAATATCAATTTTTTCTTAATTTCCAGGCGTATTATTATAAGCATATTGAAAACGAATACAACAGCAATGAATGTAACAGGTGATTCCGATCCGGACTCATACGGTAAACCTAAATTTAACAGCACAGTTCTAGGACCGGACGAACGACCTCATATATCGGAAAATGGAAAAACTGGACAGCATGGTAATTGCTTTCTCTTCTTTTTTTTTCTGCATATTTCTTGAAAATTTTCTCGAGACTTTACTGAAAGATGTAAAATTTTTTCCAGTAAATAGCAAATATCGTTATTTTCCTCTTCACTTGCAAATATTTTGATTTAATTTTTGTAATTGAAGTTTTTACTCATGTTTCTCTCATGCAATCATTTTTCATGGCATAATGAGAAACTTCCTTCGTGATTCCATGCAAAACCTTAAGCATAAAATCTAATTTATAGCTTTGAAACTATCTCCGATTCCGAAAGATCGAGTGCAGTTCATGAATTCTAATGGCAGTACATTCTCGGAGCAACATTTTCATAATTCCGAGGAATGTTCAGAGCTGCAAGATTCAAAGGTTCTTTTTGTTCGTTTAAAATTTCTTTTTCCAATTATTAAATCTATAGTAAATGATTATTGTGATTGGATGTATAATGTCGGAAGGGGAAAGCCAAAAATGCAAGAAAAATTTCCTTGAATATCTAGTGAATATCGTTAATCTAGTGAATATCTAGTGAATTTGACATCTAGTGAATATCATTAATACTAGTGAAAACTAGAATGTCCTCATTTTGAGAACAAATAGTTATACCGAAAACTGTGTCATTATTCATAAAGTGCTGTTTAATCAGCTGATAGGTTTGAATGAAAAGCTAAGAAATTCAAATAATTATATGATGCTTGTACAGATAATTTTGTTTCAAAGTGATTGTTTGAAAATGAGGCCGTTTTCAGCTCAAAACAAAACTTGAAGCAGAGACGTTGTCATCATTTATAGGATGTGATTCCAAGTCTGGTGACGCTGATAAAGAAAATGTAGAAATGGAGATGTTGGAGTCCAAAATTCTTTCTGAGAGATCAATTTTTCCGAAGTTAGTTGAAATTTATTTAGTTAAATGAAATGATATTTCATGAGTGTGAATTTTAACAGAATTTTCATGAATTCTATTAAATTATACTACTTTAATTTAATATTTTTTGTTAAGGAGTAATAGCACCGCACGTTCTCATATAACAAATCCATTCGATAGTGATATTATGGAAAGCCTTTCTGCAACCACTTATAGCCCAAATCTTTTTAATAACTCTAAGGTTAATTTTCTGATTTATATGGTTATTGTTTTAGATCTTATAAACTTTCCAAATTTTCCTGAATATGTATGAACATGAAGCAAAAGTTATTGTTTTTTTTTTTCCTTTTTTTAGAAAACTGGAGAATGCGGAACTCCAGAAAAATCATTTCGTTGGTCGATTGGGCAAATAGCAGATTTTCGTCCGGCGACTATTGACGAAACAGAATCAGTGTATCCAACACCGTTAGTTTTAATTCGTTTTACCTTTCAAACAGTTTTATTTTTTTCGATAAGCAAAATTCAACGACTTTTTCTTTTTTTTTTTTTTCAGGGATCCAGCTGAAGAAGTTCAAATTCATAGTGCCATTGACAAATTTTGGGCATCTCAAAAATATGTGTTGCCATCTCCTCAATTTGTACGCTTTTTTATGGTTAAAATTTATTGAAGTTTACTCTGTATTTTCAGCATTAAAAATAATTGATAAAGTGCATAACAGTAGATGGCATCAAATTTTATTTGAGCGCGCGGAGCTTTCTTTAAAGAGCTGATGGAATGATTTAGATAAAAATCTTGGCACTTTTACTTTACAAGGGAAGAGGTCATTTTTAGGAAAAATGTGACCATTTTTTCATATCTTATTGATTTATATAAGAAGAATTATGATTTTGATTGGCTTGTATACCTAACAAGATCTTTATTTCAGATGAAAGGATCGATTAAATCAGAACAAATGGATAGCCCAAGCTTGATACTGAAGACAAGGACTTTGGTACGTCGATTTCATTTTTTACATAAAATATGCATACTGAAGTATCTTATAAATATCTCAATATAATCATTTTATGTATAAATTTTTCTTTTATGTCGAAATGTACGATAAATAACTTTTTGCACTTGTGTTGGATTAATTTTGCTGTGTATATTTTTAAGTTGTTAAAGATTTCTACTGAATGTTGGAATTTTTGCAGTTACATGAATCTCCACTAACGCTTTCAGTTCCAAAAACTCGGTCTATTGAATCGCAAAAATCTGTCGAAGTGCAGACCATGTTTACATTCCCGCCAAACCTTGATTTAATAGGGCTTCTAGGTTTGTTTATTGTATGAGAAATAATATCATGATTGTCCGAAAATAAACATAAGAATATTTTACTTTTCTAAAACTATTCCATCATTTGGCTTTTTCCATTATTTTTTATTTCTAAATCTGTCACATTTGTTGATTACATATATGGGAACGAAGTGATATAGAATTATCATTTTTTATTTCATATTTAAGATTGTTTTAACGTCAAATCATCTGATTTAGTATACAGCGTCAATTCATTTATTGAATTTAATTTTTGTTTTACTTTAGGCTCTTTTAAGGTAATTGCTTCCAATATGAGGAAGGTGAAGTGGCTGTTTTTGAAGCGAATTTATCGCTGAATACATTGCGCCGTAAGCTTTTTCTTAATGCACTGTCTTCCCAAACAAACATCATGGATGAAAGTGAATGTTCGGTGACGATGGATACTGATGACGATTATGATGGGCGTGAACCATTCAGTCATGAACGTCCTGCGTGGTACCACTCGGTAAGCTTGTTAAATATGTGTATTTTGTGCTTCAAGAATTAGTATTACAACTTAATATTCATATTTCCATCCATTTTGCATCAGAAACAAAATTTAATATTGTATAAGCATTTGGAATAGGTCTTATATAACGGTGATATTTCTTGATATTTAACGAAAGCAAAAATTCGTTTTTTTTTTCTTCCTTTTTTAAAATCCCTTTTATTATAGAATGATGAGATCATATCAACAAGAAGAGTTTCATTTGATGATGTTAGAGATCCAAATGAAGAAGCTGAAATCAACAGCCGTTTGCTTTCTCCAAACATTTCACCAATAAAAAAATAGTTTTGTGGATCTTTGAATAAATTTAAAGTCATAGATTTATGGATGGGAATAACAAAATAAAGTATTTTTTTTTTTTTCGACCGAGAGGTTTTTAACGGGCTGCTTAGAATTTATCGTTTCCTATGTCATATCGGTGATTTGTTGACAAAGACTGTAAGAATTAAATAATTTTCTTTCAATCGGTTATTATTGCTATAATATTGTACCGATTTCAAAGATTTTTTTCTTTGTATGTGCGTGCAATATATTCTTTGATTGTTGTATTATTGCTCACATTATTGATATTTTCTTATGGAATAAACATTTTTCGGAAAAAATCGAAATCACTTTAGCATAAATATATATTCAAATAATCAAAGTGCAAAAATTCTCTTGATGACTCATCAGTACAATGAATATAAATGAATGTTACGATGTGACATCTAACTCTCATCTTTGTCTCTAATTACTAGGCTTCATTTTTAATAGTAAAGTACCAAAAACTAATTCAATGCAAATGCTTCGGTCTCATAAGTTAGCTTATGTACAATGATGGAATATGGTAAACAGCCGCCTACTATAAAAAGGATTGCTATCGGTTGGAGAAAAAGAATCAATTCTTCGCTGAGAACTGAATTCGATAACTCGGACAGCAGTATTCCTCAATTTAATTCTATTATCCATTCTTCATTAAGCAATCTCCCAACAAATATCTTTGCTGTCAACCAAAAAGAACATTCTATATTTCGTCTTTCGAATGATAATCAGATCAGCTATCTTTAGATATCGACAAATCCTTCATTAAAGAATGAAATGTTTCCAACTATGGCTATGACAGTTAATTAAGGAAAATATTTTCACAACATTCGAATAAATAATATCTTTCGTATATTCTAAAAATTATTGAAGTTATTGTTTGTTTCGTAAAAAAAGGAAAGATGAGAGCAAAAGATTTACCTTAAACGAATAAAATCCAAATGGATTTAGTACATATATTATTTCATCATGAAGTGAAATTACATGTCAAAAGAAACGAACCTCATTTGTATTTCATCAGTAGAAAAATTGAGTGAGAATAATAACGTTAATAATTATAATTAGAGATACAATACTGCACGAACCGGTAATTTTGCCTGGTAATAAGATAAAACATCAAGATTGCATTAACTATTAACTATGAAGAAAATGTGAAAAAATAATATCTTATGCTCTTGCAGAATTTTCCAAGATCAAAGGAAAGATCAGATTTGGATGCAAAAATAAATATGCATTTATTGAATTTTACTTGTTAAAATACAAATAATCTCAACATTATTTATCAGATAATTTGATGGAGATTCACAGTTTTCGCAATAAATTATTGATAACATATATCAAAGAAAAAAAAAACTTACTTTGCATATCAATTTTACGTAGATTAGATCGACTGATCGGTATATCATTATAATTTCAAAGATTGCAATATAATGAGAAACTACAATTAAGTCAGAACCAATGCTATAAGTAGGGAAACAATTGAATCGTAATAGCTACAAATTGAAATTCTGCATGATAATCCAATAAAAACATCCAAAGGGATATTAAATTTGGGTATGATCAATTTTATACATATTAAATTCGCGATTATCAAAGAGAATACTTGCGTTTCGATGATGCTGCCAACTTTTTCGGTAGCAACAATTTAATACATCTTTCATTTCACCTAATATTTTTGCAATAGCTTTTCTAGTTTCACATTAACCCGTACTAACGTTCACGATTACCAGCTTGAAATAACTTAGAGGAATTTAAATTGGAACAAACAACACCAACATATGTGTATTAATGCTTATAAAACTTTTCAAACGAAAAGATAGAAAAGGAAATAAATGGAGAAAAAAACATGAGCAGTACGAGAGATAATCTTTTACTTCACAAAACTAAACAATTTCCATTGAAGTTAAACTTTTTTGATTATTGAGGAAAATAGAAAATGGCGATGAATTGAGAGTTCTAACAATGGATATGGGAAAAACTTTACAGTCTTCAAATCTATATTGAAATCATATGTTCTTTATCATTCTGTCATATCTCGTACTGTAGTCATATAAAAATTCTTATCACATCATAAAACAAAGAAGCGTATTATCACCGGGGAAAATTAAAGTTTTAAAAAATCACTTTCAAATCCCAGTATTCTTCAATATAAAAAGAAAGAAGAAAACGAAAAATGAAGAAAACTAAGCGACCTACTACTATGTTCTTTCAATTTTTGTGTTTAAATTATTTAATCTTAAAGATGAATGAGAAAGAAGCTCTGAAAGTAATTACAGATTCCTAAAATCATAAAGAAATCGAATTTTAAATATAAAATAAAAAAGATTGAACTATTGGTATTTTGAAACAGAAAAAAAAAAGTTATGAAAAGACCACAGAGATAAGCATACCAAATTGCTAAAAAATTCTTCCCCCTCATACAATACAAAAACCACAAAAATTGCTTAAAAAGACTATGATACAGACTGATTAATCAGTTGATAACAGAATAAGTGTCAATGCTTCTTTAACAAAACCCGCTTCCAGAAGACTAGATATGTTAATTTAAACTACAGTTCCACTGAGATTTACTGAGGCCGGTGAATTCATGGTGTGCCGCTGAATCACTGCCTAAAATTTGATTTTTCAAATTCATTAATTCGCATGATTCTTATATTTTATACTGGTGAAACTTTTCTTATTAATTGAGAAAATACTGCCTTATTTTGATCGTTTGAGCAAGAAGCTCATCTCATTCCATGGTGCTTAACTATCATAAATGCATGTTTAAAAGGTCTGAAGTAAATGATGATAAATATACGGTCTACGAGATCAATTTAAGAAATTCACAATTATAAATGATTTTTAAGAAAACAATCGTTAATCATAATTTTTCGTCAAATTTCCCAGAAAAAAATTTTCGTGATCAAAAGAATACTTTACGAACCTTGCCAGGTCGGGCCCAAGTTAATATAAAACCTTCTTGACATGCAGTTACCACGCAATCTTCACGAAATATCAATCCCGTTAACCGTTCATGAGCGATTTTTTTGCAAATCAATGGTTCGATCACTGTTACTTCTTCCATTCGGGGGCATACCGGTGTTCCCAAAAATTTTGCTGAATTTTCTTTATCTTTTTCATTCGCTGTAGTAGATGAATGATTTCTGTTCCACCTGAAAAAAGATTTCTAAAGTCTTTTTATCCCAATTTTTTTTTTCATATACTATAGCTTCTGTTTCATCTCGTACTGTCTTTCACTCATATATACAAAAGAACATATTTTACCTGTCATGTGAACTACCAGTTAACTTCGTAGTGAAACTAAAACCGCGTTTATGCTTTTTTTCTTTGCCATATGATCGTTCTCTAGCGTCAACAGCAGCAGATTTTGATGATTCCAGACTTGCACACATCACCATATTCTGTATATTAAATACATAAATGTCACAAAAATATGATGCAAAAAGCGTATTTTTTCCTTCAATCTTGTTTTCAGTCAAAATATTCAGCAAAAAATAATATTAAAGAAGCATTAAAAACCTGGTCAGTTCCGATCGAAATAATAGTTGATGTATGGTGCTTTTGACTAGGTATTGTCTGTCTTAATATACTTTCTGTTAAATCCCATAAACATAGCTGCGTATCATGACCCACCGAACCAATCCTAAAAAATATGAATTGATAAGACATGAAAAAAAAAAAAAGAAAAAAAAAAAGTACATGAAGTTATTTGCTAAAAGCAGCTTAAAAATGAAATATATGCTGAAATAATGGATCATTAATACATATTTTATGGATTTTAGATACTGTCAACCAACTATAGCTAAAACAAATAATAAACTATTTCAATAAACCTTAATTATATGAGAACTAAATCTCATATAATTTAGTCAATCGTACGGAACATCAAAGTGGGAAAATTTGCAGGCTACATTCGGAGTCTTCGTTATATACAAAACACATATGCAACAATTACTAAAATCACTAAGCAATAGATCCGATACAATATTTCTCCGTGTATAGATGAATGAAATGTACCTGTAAGTAATCCGTGTATAAATGAATGAAATGTACCTGTAAGTAACACCCATACTGGCATAAGCACCACCGGCAACAGATAATACGGAAAGAGAATCTTTCCGCGCCCGCGTTAGCACATTTGTTTGCATTCCACTTCGAACACTTGGCATTGAATTACCCTCTGAAATATTCCTGCTCATATTATCTTAAGCTTTAACCAATAATCTTTATCAGAAATCGGTGAAAGATCCTGAATTAGTTGTCACACATGAAGATAAATAATGAAAAAAAAGTTGTTCAGTTCAAGCCAGGAATTTCCAATAAGACCATTCTTCACTAAATCAACGTAAGAGAGCTTATAAAAATTATTGATAATACTGTTGTGTATTTTATTACAATTACTGTAATATTTCCCAATTAATACATTTGTCACATATCTATTATTCATATTCTCCTTTCCCTTCAAAAGTTTGAAGAAACATTTTTGGAAACAACGGTATGGTAAGCAAATAAGCAAAATCGTTTAGTAAAACATACTGGGATTTTTCAATGAAGATAATGGAACAGAAGCTGAAGTCGATTGCAGATCACCAAGAGATGACGGCCCGTTGAACTGTACATTATTGATAAATATACGATTAACTGACTGTGCAGTTGAACCTATTAAAAAAATTTTTTTATACTTAATTTTACTGCTATCATCAAGAAAAGCAATTCTTGAAGTGACTCATTATTTCCTACATTAATATTACATGACTTTCGATGAAATTTAACTTGCAAACACACAATATGGTACAATATGGCAGGGAATAGGCCGTATTGAAAGAAGCAATACATATTCGTAGAACTTTCAGGGAATACGTTATCGCATGGGACTCGCAATAAGGTTGAACTGCCGGCATTTTATCAAGGAAGTATTGAGAGATTTAGTGTAAATTTCAAAGAGAAATCAATGCACGGCAGCTTTTGATATCCATTGATGTCAATCGTCGCAAATGTACGGCACACAATACTTCACTGATCCAATTAATACACATCATGGTACTATAAATTAGTTTGAATATGACCTCTGAAATATTTAAATCTTAATACTTTCTGAAGAAAATAACAAACTTTTGAACAAACCATCGTTACTATTTAAACTTGATAGTTGTAAATCTTCGTCAGAACCAAGCTCAATTGGAACACCTGAATGACCGACAGTATCTGTTGCAGACGATGTATAAGGATCGAAAGCTACCTAAAATTAGCACATTTAATAAGAGCACATCAACCGAAATATGATGCAGTCTTGTTTATAATAAAGTGTTTGAAGTCAAATAACTAAAAATCCACAGTTTTACTAATAAAATCCAGAATTTCTAGCTGAAAATACTGAATATTTCAAGCAAAAAACTCATATAATATGTTCATATGTTTAAAATCACTTGCAAATACATTGTTTTATTTTAGTTACCACGAACTCAGAGATTTTGCAGATAAATTATCGTTCTGAAACTAGCACTCTAAATTTCAGTTGTTTGCGCTAAATGATGAAAACTTACTTTAGAAATCCAACTTCTATGACCTTGTCCTCGACAAACGACTCGCTTCTCTATAACTGAATAAACAGTTATTAGATCATCTTCACCACCAGTAACGATGTATCGTGCATCAGGACTCCATGCTAAACAGAGCAATCCACCGAAATAGGATTTCATGTAAGCCAGCAATTCCATTGAATGATAATTGAAGATTCGCAAGAAACCGTCCTAAAAATAATGAAAGGAGTTAAAGAAATATTTATATTATTGTGACAGCTGTATCTATCAAACTTGATTCATATAAGTCATAATCAGCACATATAATCATGAACGGGATTATGCGGGTTTGTAACATAGATAGTCCTTATAACCAGCATCACATCTGAACCTACAAAGATATCTGAATTTGAATCTAAATAAGTACAGAACGACAATTTTGATTTAGCTTACATTGCAACCTAACTTATGTTTTAGAATTCTTTTTAAAACCAAAATTGAATTATTAAGTCTGTTTCAAATAATAAATCTCTTTATTTCAAACTAACTAATTTTCTTTTAGAATGGACATATGTTTTCAAATTCTACAAAAGTCAGTTTATAGACTGGAAAAAAGTGATGGAAAAAAATGTCGTACCTTTTGCGATAAGGGTACGAAAACCGCAAATATGAATTATTTTAAAACTTTTTGTTTATGAACTATTACTTACTTGACTGACTGTGGCAAGCAGTTTCATGTCGTCACTCGGCGAGAATGAAAATTCATGAAGGGAGCCAGTTCCAACAGCCCAACGATAAACTGGATTCCTTGAAGTTTTGGTTTTACATGTATAGATTGTATATCCATCTCCCTGTAATTGTAAAATCAAATAAACATGTCCGTTTCTGTGCTTATGCTTATTTTTCGTGAAATGCATGATTTTAGTCTTCTTACTAATTAGTTTTCATTCTGACGATGACTCAGCGAGCATTTTTTGCTTGAGTCTCAAAAATTTTTTAAATTTACCTGCTTGAAAATTTGATAAACAGGAGGTGACGGATTGCAGGGTAAATTCTCGTTGTACAAGTATGCATTACCACTGGTATGAGATGCCAGAAAACATTGCTGCTGACCTGAAATTGCTTTTTGAATACATATAAATGAGAAGTCTGCAACTTCTAGTTTCAACTTTATGAATTTATGATAAATCTCCAGAAATCAACGGTAAAAAGAAAACTTGGGAATTTTTCCCTTTGGATTTCAATTTGGATAAAAAAAAAAAAAAAAAAAATTGCTTTTTCAAAAATGGCTCACCAGGGATCCATTTTAAACAAGTTACTGCGGTTTTATCAATTAATCTATCCTCATTGTACAGTCGACTAATTTGCAAATCGTTTCGAAATGGATCAATAAGTTGAATTTGTCCAGCAGAGAAACCGATTATCAAGCTGTGAATTTGCATTATCATCATTTTCTTTGTAACCTTTTACTCTGTCAATTAGTTCAATCATAATGAAGAAATAAAACAAGTTTGAAAAAGTAAACAGAAAAGTCAATTTTGGTGATATGATATAAAAAAACCAATAAATACATAAAATTCGTATCTTAGCAATAGTAATAGTTTGACTAAATAATATCAAAAAAGTAGAATGTCTTTCTTTATTAATATCGATGACAAAACCTGACTACAAACAAAAAAAAAAAAAAAAAATATAAAATTGAAAAATTAAAAAAAGTAGCGTTGAAATGAAGTGATTCCATTGGTAATAGGTTTTCTTTCGTTTCATCCGTTATATTTTTGTGATTGTATTGAACATCTTTTCTTTTTCGTCTTCTTTCAGTTTTCAAGTTAAGTTCTTATTTATTTTTTATCAACGAAATGAAGTGAAAAGCAATTTTCTAGAAAAATAAATCACTATGAACAATTTTGCAATACATCTGTTAACTCTCTTGCAAATATTTATTAAATCAAGGAAGTTTTTCTACATTTCATCGAAGCTATGTAAAATTGAAAGACACAGTGATATTAGTGGATTGCAGAGAAAAAGAAAATAGTGCGGAAGAAACAAACAAATAGTAGTTGTAGTAATAGAATAGATACCCATCAATCATATTAAACATGTGACCTAGTGGTAGTCAGTGATACAGATGTACTGAAATTTAAAGGAATCTTAATAAATAAATGTATGAAATCCAATGATGTCCATGTGAACTTACTGGAAATCATCTAAACTAATTTGATGTATCACTCTGATTTAGAACAGGAATAATTGGAAGCAATAGAACAAGAATAAAGTAACAAAATTAATCAGATTGAACTTCAACTTCAATAGTGTTTATTGCTTATAATAGAAACGGTAGTGTCTAAACAAGCTTAGTGCGAACGACAAAAATACACCGATTTCTCGTTAACTTAATAAAAATAAGATCATAAACATTAAAATAACCTGCACGAAGTAGTGGTGGCGGTTTCCTGATTAAAATCATGCGATGTAGGATAAGTACCTTTGTATACTCGCTTATCAATTGGTTTATTCAAATCCACAGCGCTTTGAACACCTCTAAAACAGCTAATCTTTATTCAAAATTCTCTTTAAAAATTTGGCTTTACTCAAAATTTTAAATTCTTCAAAATTTTGAATAATTTAATGGATCGGATAATAAGTGAAAAAAGCAATTTTTTTTTTCAAGTCAACTCTAAATTCTGTTGCCTAAGACAAGAATAAAGACAGTATCATAGAAGAATTACCGATGAGCTTAAGAGAAGCAAAACTATTAAATTTAAGTCATTAAAATATACCGATAAACGAAAACATATAATTCACGGCCAACATTGAAACATATTCGATCGTTGCCGATATCAGAGTCGGAATAAGCAGGGGAATCAGTTTCATCGAGATTATGCTCCAAATCCGTATCTAATGCCAAATTGCGCAATGTTGGTATGTTACCATTCAACATTATATTACCAATAGCTTGATGTTGTTGTGAAGTGGATGCCGTTGGTTGAATAGTTAGAAAAGATACACGAACAGGCGCGTTACTCACATTATTACCACCCTGATAACAAAATAATTGGGATTCATTTGCTAAAGTAATTTAATAACATTCTATCCATAACAGTATAATCAAAATTACGAAATCTTTAAACATATAGCAATTTACGAGCAATGAAATGCAAAATAAAGCCAATAAATAATCCCCTATCAATCATTCTCTGTTAATCATTAATTCTTCAGTAGTGCAACAGATGGATAAATAATAAAAATTGAAAATTTGATTTCATTTTTCAACCTGATTTAGTGCGACGCGATTTGGCCGTGAATATTCAGAAAGAGTCATTTGCCTATAAACACCTTCACGTGTGATGAAATGAGTTTTGAGATCCTCTTTGATCGTATTCAACTGTTGAACGGATGATGAGTCAAGCGCGCTCCCGGCGGCTAACTGACTGCTCGTATTCATTGTATACATACATCAAATATTCGTAATGTTTTGAGTCCTACAATTAACATTATTTAAATTAAAATGCCAGTGCCAAATTAATTTACTTAAAAAACAGAACTAAGATCCTTAAAATTAACAAACAAAATTAGACTTTGACAGCTCAAATTGCTTCATGAATGAATCAATACTCAATAAGCATTAACTTGAAGCTAATATAGCCAAAAAATAAAACATAAACTAAGAGTCTGACAAAAAAAAGATCATTTGAAATGTCGTAAAAGAAGTACACTACCATAAAATATGTGCAAGAAAAATATACTTTAAAATATCCCTATGAACATCTTTGAAATTAACTTGCTCTATAACAAATTTCACTCCCAACCATATTTGCTTAGCAAATTTTCTAAATAAGTAGCAAAAAAATAAATAAATGTTGCAAAAATGTTAGCTAAATAAGTTAAAACTTATTAAAACAAAAAATATTTTTCAACTATCACCACTTCTTTGTTATTAACAACCATTAACAACAACGACAACACCAACAGCAATAACAATAATAACAACAACACAAAAACAATAACAGCAATTATTATCATTATTGTTATTATTACCATTATTATTACTTTTTATCATTGCTTTTTCTGCTATTAATTTTTACTATAATTTATTCTTAATATCAATTTTATTTTTTATTATTTTTTTTATTACTATTTTTTTCACTATTATTATTTCCTATTATTATTATTTATCATTATTAATTATTAATTCAACTTATCAAAAATCGAACTTATTTTCTGATTCTGCCTTTAATGTCATTCTAAATTCACACTTTGATAATTTTATAAATAAAATAATTGGAATAATATAGTTCAAAAAACTGATAATTTAAGACTAATAATTCAGCAATTGAAAAAAACAAAAATAAAACTAACAACAAAGCGTTGTTGTTCATGAAGCATCATAACGATTCCGCATTTCATAGAAACATTCCACTGCTTTTCAAACAATTATCCGTCGTTATATCCATTTGATCTTTGAGATCTTTCTTCTCGTCTGTGTTGTTTAGATGTTTTCCTACTTGCTATCACAGTGTTGTCATGTCATCACTTGTTGCCTTTTAACACTTTCTAAATGTGCTATTTTCATTCAAACCTAATTTCCTGTCTCGAAGTAGTCATCGTTGCATCAAAAAGCTAAAATATACGCATAATACAAGCGAACATTAATGGACCCTATTTCAGCTAAAATTTAACATAAAATTTCAACAGAATTTTACATTGATTGCAATTCCATTGGAATAATTCCAGCAGAAATTTCACTTTTCTTTCTTTTTTCCCCTCCCCCTCTTCTATTTTATAATCAAATGTTTAAAATTCGATAAAAAGTAAAGAAATGAAAAAAAAAAAAGAGAACAATACAAAGAAAATTATGGAAATACACAAAAGAGAAATGCAAGAAAGAAAAAAACACGCAAAGACAAAATTGTAAAAGAAATTTGAGAAAATAAAGTAAAATATGAAGCCTTAAAAAAAAAAAAAAAAAAAAAAAAAAAAACAGGATGAAACAGAAATAATTGTAAAGGGCTAAATACAATTTGCTAAAAAGTCTTAAAAAAAGAATTACAAAAAGAACACTATGAAAAAGTTGAAGAAGAATGAACGAAATTCAAGAAAACTATCAATTTTCATTTATTAAGGATTTAAAAGAGAGCAAAAAATTATCACTATTCATTTTTCTAGAATTTGCTAAATAAATTTATTTTGCCCCATCTCACAGATAAGTTCAAATCAATGCTTCTTTCATTCCTGCAAAAAAGATGCACCTATTTTAGAAATGAAATTATACATACTGATTAAATAGCTTCATCATCACTAAAATAATTATTAATTAACCCAATGCACTCACTCTTAAATCATTTTTGTTCACTAAAATTTTTACATGATTAAATTAGAAAACTTTCCGAAGTTTCAAAATAAAAGTTAAGACCTTAGCGAAAATAAAGAAATTATTTTGAAATGTTAGAAATTAAATTCTATGAAAAACATATTTCAAATATGATTACTTTAGTAACTTCTCAATTTAGCATCATACAACAAAGTCTGATTTCCTTCTTATCAATTTATCATAAACCTGGATATGAGACTTTTTCTTACAAATATCAATAATGAGTTGAAATGATAATAATGAGGTAATCTGTTAATACTGAAATGACCTCTTAATAATGAAATGACATACTAATAACAACCTGATCTCGACGAGTACCACACCCTGCCACCATTAAAATAACGGCAAACCAGAATAATTATGAAATTTGCAATCCCATTGAAGATTTAGCCGAAGTTGAAGATTTGTTTATTTGGAGATTTCCAGGAGAGTTCATGTTTGTCTGGTTTTTCCTAGTGGATTCATGTTTGTTTGATTTAATGAGAGCAAAGATTTAACCTTCTTTTACGTCTTCCATACACCATCCCTATTTGATGTGGTAACCATAAAAAGGGATACATACCTAAAAATAATTGGAATTTGATCAAAATTACATACATCTCATATTTATTTATTTTATCACTATCACGTCAAGCATGAATGCTATATGTTTCACATATTCACTTTTTTCTTGGATGAGTTTACGTCACGTCCGCTTAGTTTAGCTATAAGGGCAAAGGTCTAATCTTTTTTTACATACTTCCATATTTGTTCGTGTTTGACGTAAATGGCTGTAAAAGGGCAACAAACCTAAAGATAATCAAGTTTAAATCAAAATTACACGATATCTCACACGACGGTTTAGTCATTTAGCTTCAACGGAAAGTTATCGTTCATGTTTAAAGTAACAGTAATATACGTCAATTCCGCATTATATATGAATGATATAATTACGCTTGACAAATGATCTGTTTGTAGTATTTTGCGTGTAGACGACTTATATTAATAATACTTCATTTATCAGATAGCCTTTCTAAACGTATTTAAACAAGATAATAATGTATAATTACGTGTATCAATCATATTTGACATATAAATTACGTAAACTATAAGATATGCTACATCAAGTGACATGTAATAATCCGTCTTTTTGTTATAATTCAAAATCCAACACAATAGATGAACCAGTTGATATAAATATCACGTTTCATTAATTTAATTGTAATTAAAATTAAAAAACTGATAATAATCGTAAATAATTTGAAAGGAAAAAACTAACAGCAATTGCCATGTTTTTCTTTCGTTCATTATTCAGCTCTTAAACTATAAAAATAAATCCTTGAGAAAAAAAAGTTACTTTTCATAAGTAATATACTAGCAATAAACCAAAAAATTCAACGTTGAAACAATTAGCATATTTTCTTCCATCGCAAAAACGAACGAAACTTTTTTCAACAATAATAACTTATTATTGAATAACTTCTGCTGATAATTTCAATGTTTGCTTACTTACTTTGGATCCAATTGAATGAATTATTAATACATATTTTCATGTTATCATGTATAGATTTCACGAAGTATTGAAAATAGAAACAAAAACAATGAACGAAAAAAAGAAACGAAAACTTACAAACAAAATAAGATTTGTTAACTCAGCATCTATCAATTCTTTTTCAATATGAGTGCTAATGGACATAAGTTGTAATGTTTGTTAAAATTTCTCATTTTTTTCTTCATTTTAAAATTTTAAAAAATAATTTCTATCATTTATTCTAATGATAAAATCGTAGAAATTGACATAATTAATGAATATTACTGTTGAAATATTTCTGTTTAAAATTTAAAAATTCCGTTTTTTTTTTCCTTTATTTTGCTTTCTAACTATTTCTTTTTTTACGAATGACAATACGAGAAAATTGGCACATAACAGCAGCAAGATATATTTGTGAATCAAACAATTCAAAATAAATTTAAATAACACTTTTCAAAATTTGGTAAAATTTATTTTAATTTCTAGCAAAAGAAGAAAAAATTTGCTGTCAAATAATGAAATCATAAAAAAAAAAACAAAAAACAACCAATTAATAATATCATTTCCATTCCTTAAGTTTACTCATATTTACTGAACATTTAAGCTTAGAATATAATAATTAATTGGAATATTCAATGAGTGAATTTTTCCAAAAGCAAAAATAAACAAACGGACGCTTTCGCATTCAAATTAGTGCTTAAGTTGTTTACTTTTGGTATCCAGTTAAATTATCAGTATTTTGCTAAATGATAATGAATTATATATTAATTAATTCAACAATCCTATTTTTCTTCTTCGAAAAATTTTTGAAAAGTATTCGAGAATTTTCGATCTATATAGCTAATTTCAATATTCGGTTGAAAAAACAAAAGCATTTTATTTCTGGAAACTCTGATTTCAGATCAAAAAATATGCGGAAATATAAATGTATGCTTCGCTTTTAGAACTCCGGAGCACTGTAACGTTGAGCTCGTTCGATTTGATTAATCAAAATACCTAAACGACGACGAATTTTCTTTTGATCATCTGCTGTACACTCAATGACCTAAAATAGCATTCCATATCAAATAACAAATAAATCATCCCACTACTTGCAACAATTTTTTTATTAATTATGTCAGGAAAACCGAAATATTTTATAATATAACTATGATGAAATAATCAAAGTATTTTTACATTTTAGAAATTTGTACGATAAAGATTATATTTGATCTTATATTTCTCAAACAAATGAAACGTTTATCTGTATCTCATCCTTTGATCTGATACAAAAATTTTTGTTCTCTCATCTTTCGATCTGCTAATAAAGTTTATGTGCATTATTTAAAATGTTGAAATCCATGTTAATTGTTTGGAATGTTGTATGGGCTAAGGCTTACGTGCATTGTTTGAGATTAAGCATTGTCCATCTTTTATTCTTTGTCCTGATAACCAAATTCCTTGTTGGTAAAAAAATTTATTGTAAAAATTTAAATGATTATGCAAGGAAATAAGAAAATTAACATGTTGTAAGCCACTGCCCACTAATAAAGACCAAGGATTATCGAGACAAAAAGAGCTTGCAGTTATTAATTCGATTATTCAATTATTCAGTCGGTCACTCAATGCTCCAATCAGTTATTCAGTCAGTTCAACAGTCATTCAACTCACTCGATAATCAGTATCTTCCAATTCAGTCCGATTCTTTTACCCGATCCCTCTATACTGGAACCAAGCGATCAACTTCAATCACGATCTTATTTGGTTTTATCTTATAATTTAGTCGAAGAAACAGTTCCTTTGTCAAATAAATTCTTTCTCATCAACATTTGTCTGTATCACATCATAAGAAACTTTCCGGACAGTTATATTTAAAATTTCATCATTAACAAATTTATTTGTGAATATTAGAGTATCCCCTTCTTTTTTACATATGTAATACTGTTTTCTTTGTTTAATTATCAAATTTGTCAGAAATTAAAAGTTTTTTATTATATGAATGACATTGCTAAATATATAATTATAACTTCCTCAATTCTTATACTAAATTTTTTTAATGGAAATTTAAAATCTTAAAATAATAAATCTGAAAAAACTTACTGGAATTGATATTTTAAAATAAATTGTACGGCATTTAAAAACTGTAGAAATTTGAAAATTTACCTGAGCTTGGAATCGTTGATCAATTGGTCCATCAGGTTGATCTGGTGAGCAAGCATTGAGAAAACGCTTCATTGCCTAGTAAAGATGATAACAGAAAATTTACAATAGTTAAAATTTTTCCCCAAAAATTTGAAGACTTATCAAATACATTATTTTGTAATTTAGCTATGAAATATAGTACCTAAAAGTAAGGGGAATAATATGTATTATAAGCTCTCTTTGTTCGACGTAAAATATCTTTACTGCAAATTTCAGCGCGAAATTTGTTTACTGTAACTATTAAGTATTATACCTCTTTTGCATTATTCAAATCTTCTTTCATCTTATTCATCGCTGCTTCAATTAAATTGTTAACATTATTTAACGCTTGTGCTTGTTCCACGTTGCGTGGTGTATTTACGACCACTTCAACAGCTTTGCAACGATTCAGTAAACGACTGGCGGTTGCACTAATATCATCTCGATCACCTAAAATATAAAAAATACTTTACATAAAAGATGAATCTCATAAAAACTTTAAGAAAATTGCATATATTGATTAATTGTAGTAATAATTCGATATTTCGGCAAAATATTACTATTCAATCGCAGTTGCAAATGTAAGAATACGATAATGCTTCCGTAAAAAATATGCATAAATTATATCAAAATTAGTAATTTACTTTAAAATATTTGCTAATTATTACTAAAAAATTAGTGTAAATAGATTTGAGGAACAATAATTTATTTTAATTTCAAAATTCTAAACAAGTATTCATTGTTGTTATGGAAATTTTCAGAAAGCTTATTTCATATTTTATTTACCTTGTCCTAAACGTAGCAGTTCAGTATCTAAATTCACATTACCAAGCATATTAATCAGTAATTCTTTTTCGTGTTCCAATTGTCCTGCTGATTCTCTGCAGTAATATATGGAATTAATAAGAGAAATGAAAAATAGTATAAGAATTAAAATTATGTTTATAAGATTTTTTTTTTAGTTTCAAAAAAGAAAACTCCTCTATTTTTGAAATTTTTTGAGGATAATTAATATTTATTTGAATAATTAAATGACAACTTTTCTTTTTTTATATTATTATAATCGTTAATTATCATCAAGCTAAACAAAATGCGATATTTCTTTTCTTTTTTTATTTTTCCAATTTCTTCTAATAATTTTCTTAATTTTCTTTCCTTTTTCTTTATTTAAATTTATCTTGCAGTTATTTAATTTTATTTGATGCAAAAGTATTTTTTGTTTAATTGCTTTATGCAGAACTGAATAAGTTTAAAGATTATTTACTTCTGAAAAGAAAGTAATATCGATTTTTTGACAATTTACTTTTAGAAATATACTCTTTTCTTTTTGGATCGTCAGTATAAATCAAAAAATACTTGATATTACAACAGCAACCTATTAACCTATCGCTGTATATTTCGATTCTGCAAACAAATAAAAAGTAACCTTAGTTGTTCTACTCGTTTTTCCACTTGATCCAACATTCCGATCATTCGTTCATTAAAATCATCAACAGATGTCTTCCTGATTAGTTGTACGGGAACAGTACGTGTATTATTGGAATTCATTATTGTTTGATATGAATGATCAATGTAATCGTCTTGCTTTACGTCAAAGGAATGATTAGTTAGCGGTGAATTTGTCGGTCGAATAATATGGAAATCTCTAAAAATACATCATCATCAATAGTGATAATAAAATTTAGATTTAAATGACAAACACATTGAATTGTTTTTACAGAGTTTACAGAAGAGCATATTACTTTAACTGCAAACAGTTGAAAATGAAAGAACAGACACAGACACAAAACAAAATAAGACTTTAGATGACACAGACACAGACACAAAACAAAATAAGAATTTAAATGATAAAAACGACAAAAAAATCTTTTTAAAAAAGAATACATAATGGATTGATATTTCATATACAAATAATAATAAGTTGGTACAAAATTTTTATGATTCATTTTAGGAAATGAAAGTTCGATTGAAAGATCATTGGATAGAAATTCTCGAAGATTTTAATGGTGCAGAAAGTGACAGTTAACATTTTCTCGTTTTTCTTCTATTTTATCTTTTTTTTTCTATTCACCGAAAATAGGTTAGAATATAGAAAGGTTAACTTATCAACAAAACAATTATTCAAGCAAAAAAAAAATCGATAAAAAAATCGATTAATCAAAATATTTTTTATATTTGAAAAATCAGGAATTAGAAAAAAAAATTTTCGAACTACTGCAAGAATTTCGCTTAATTCTTAAAAATTAAACGAAATTCTTACAACAGTTCTAAAAATTTAGTTGAAATTTGAGTATGACTATTTGCGCAAGCTATTATTTATGATAATACAAAATTAAATATGTAAACAAGAGAAAAAATAATATTATATTTCCAAAGCATAAATGGACAATCTTTTGTAAACAAACAAGTTGATTAATTCTGTCAAATTACAATTTATTCTTCATGCGGCCATTCCTTTTATCAATTTTTTGTTAATAATTCCAAAATTGCACCCAAAAATTTTAATTTATTTAAGGTTAAACATTAATAGTTAACAAATGAAATTAAGCGCACTTATTTCGTTAGCATAATTATTCCAAACTTCTTTTATTATTATTATTTTCAGCAAATTTATTTATAATCAGATATTTTGCACAGTAACAGTTACATAATTAAAATTTAATATGAGATTCTACCAAAAAACATCTCAGCTGTAAAATTTTCAAGCTTTAATTAAATATTTACTTCTCTTTTCTTTTTCGTATATCTCATTAATTGATTCAGATAATGATCAGCAGTTAAAACCGTTAACAAAGGAACATTTGATGTGAAAAAATATTGATAGATTGTAATTATCA
Organism: Onchocerca flexuosa; assembly: GCA_002249935.1. Classification (NCBI taxonomy): domain Eukaryota; kingdom Metazoa; phylum Nematoda; class Chromadorea; order Rhabditida; family Onchocercidae; genus Onchocerca; species Onchocerca flexuosa. The sequence continues at coordinate 2,588,693 of KZ269978.1, read as the reverse complement.
ATCTCAATCCATTCGTATAATTTGTATATATATATATATATATATATATATATATACGTTAATAAAGTTAAAATATTAATATAAGTTAAAATATATATATATATATAATAAATAAATAAATAAGTTTATTCATTTCTTTATGTTTATATGTATTTCGTTTCCTTAAAATAACTTTTGAAATTATTTATTTTCATTAAGCTAATTAATATCAAATATAGTCAAGGACGGCCGTTTGTCTGAGAGAAAAAAAAGAATGATTTAGTTAATACTGATGATCTATTTATACATTTATATATTTTTTTTAATTCAATAAATAAATCACGGATTAATTTTTTGGAAATTCTCCAAGCTCAGCATGATAAATATATATCGTATGAAATTTTTTTCCATTTTTTTTTTTTTTTTTTTTCATAAAAATTGAATTAAATTAATCAGCTTAATAGAAATAAATGATTTCAAAAGTTGTTTGGAAAGAATGAAATAGATCTGACCATGTATATTCTGTTTTCATTTTCAATTCATTTCAGAGTATTTACAAATTATGCGAACAGAGTTAATTGAATTTAATTTTGGTTGTTCAAAGAAAAATGAATGACAAATAATGTTGTGAAGATAAAGAAAAAACTAATTTTAGATTCCGAAAAATAATTTTTTTTCGTTTCAAATATTTAAAATCAAATTTTATACATTGTTCATACCGTCTTTTCCTAAATTTTTAAAAATTTATCTTTGTTTTAGAAATTATTTTATATTTTTAATTCATTTAATTATTAATCCATAATTATATACTACGAAAATGTTGAAAAAATTTTGCGATGTTTGAGAGAAACAAATTACCAATATTTCTTATTTATTTATAAGTTTATGTTATTATGCAAATAATTTCCCAAATTAAATAGTTATAAAATGGCTTGAAGGAATTTTGAAATTTTTAATATTAAACATCATATCTATAAGTGTGTGACACTATAAATTTTATGATTCGCTTACTTTAAACGATTTCGAAATTCTTAAAACAATACTTCGTTGATTTTTTTTACTTTTTTTTTATCATTTAATTCTGAAAATATGCAAAATTATTGATTTGAGAATATTTCAAAGTATTTTCTTTTTTTTTTTTAAGAAATTATTTATTCACTCAGACAAAAATTCCCTCGTTTTGTTCGATACAACAGTGCTATTTATCGGACGATGAAAAATTTTTGTAAAGAATAATAAAACGAATTCACAGGAAATATTTTGGAAAAAAAAGAAAAAAATCAAAATTAAAAACTGGTTTTCAAGGTGAAACACAATTATTCGACAAAATAATGCAAGGACGTTCATTTCACTTGAAAATGAAGATGATTAGTGATTATTTAAAAAAAAAAAAATGTAATGATTCTCATTATATTTCTAATCATTTTAACGAAATTCAGTTGCTAATAAAGTACCAAATAATTAATAACAATTTTAATTTATTCATTTATTTATTATATTACTCCCTTTGTTCGATATTAAATTGTTAAAATATTTAACAGATGGGATATAAATGCAAAAAAATATTTAATGAATAATAAATATCGAATTTATACAATTAAACAAAGGATAAAACAAAAAAAGAATTTAAGGGAAAAAACTTTTGATGTCAAAAAAAAAAAAAAAAGTGAAAAATTGCTCAGATATTTATAATATTGCAATCGTTTCATATTACATTATGAATAAAGAAATTCGAGAACACAAGCATATTAACACTATGACGAAAAAAAGTATTGAAAGTTTCACTATTTTTTTTTAATATGTACAATATTTCTATCAAAAACTACTCGATGAAGGAGGAATTAAAAATTTCAAAAAAAAAAAAAAGGAAAAAATAAGAAAAAAATTTTTTTTTAACTTCCATTATCGATGCCGAGAAAAAAAAAGCTGATATTTGTGATATTTTAGTTCCATACGATGTAATTTAGATAAAATTTCATTAAATTTTGATTTTATCTAATTATTAATAATCGATAATAGAAGCGAATAAGCAAGTAAATAAATTGTTCAATTTCTGAAATGTATAGCACTTAGCAATTTAAAAAAACGGAAAAGAAAAAGCAGTACTTGTAAATATAGCGGAATAACAGCTGTGGATGAAATAATAGTTATCGCAAAGAAAGAAAATCTTTTAAAGAATTTAAAACTGCTAAAAAAAAAAGGCTTATGAAATAGAAAATTCAAGAAAATGGAAAATACTTTAAATAAAATAAAAGAAATGGAATGAGATTGAGCAGGAAATGAAATGAAATAAAAATCAAATGAAATCAAATTAAGAAAATTAAAATGCAATCAAAACGAAAAAAAATAGAAAAATTAAAATGAAACAAAAATATAAGGTGTTCTGGATGAATAAAAGAAATGAAATGAAATAAAGTAAAACAAAATGAAATTAAACAAAATCGCTAAAAATAAAAAAAGAAATAGAAAGTTTAAGATGTAACGAGAATGGAAAATATTTTTTAAATAAAATGAAATGAATGAAAATGAAGAAAAATAGAGATGGAAAAATGAAATAAAATGATTTTTGCATAAATTATAGTTTGAAAAAATGATACTACGTAACATCTGTTCTTAAAACTAATAGCGACAAAAATATAAATAAAAGTATATTTTTTATTTTTGTGTTTTACGAATATAAGAAAATAAAAAAGGAAAAGTCGAAACAAACTTGAAAACTTGAACTAATTCCACCAATTAACACTATCTATCTGTTCAAAATAAGCAACAAAAATAATAAATTAAAAAGCAAAAGTAAGGAAAAGAAGAAATTTTACGGATGAAATCAATGAAAAATGATTCTACTGAGGAATTTCGAACAATTTTTCATCTAAAAGTACGATGAGTCATAGTTTACATCACTGGAAGATTTTAACAAGAGAAAATTTAATATGTGAAATTAATGGATGAATTATTGATTGGAATTCTACAACTTTTTAGATGTTATGATTCATGATTTATTTCGCTAAAAATTTGTTTGTTTCAAATTCACACTGTATCATGGGCATTAAAATTACAATTTAAAGTGTCACTTAAATTTGCTCAAATATTCGCTGGAATTATTCATCTTTTTCTTCCATATTTTTGATAAAATAAGCCAGTCAAATTAATAAATTTAAAAAGCAAAAATGCATTTATTAAAATATTACTATTCTATTAAATCATTGTTAAAAGTTATTAAGAAATATTTTATTACATTAAGTTTATTGGAAGTAATAATGAAAAACGAAGGCAAATTCTAAACTTGTCAAAATTTTCCTAATTGAATCAAATTTTTGGAACTTTTTTTTCCGCTTTTTTCATGACACTTTTATGATGCCGAGATTAATGAAGCAGTTTTCCTTAAGTGGATTAAGTAAATAAACAAATTAAACAAAAATTATAATAACCAATCAGATATTGAATGATTCATTAGACAAATTAAATAGGCTTCTTTCCTTATTCATCCAAAAGGTTCATAAACTAAGAAGTATGCAATTACTTAATTGACTTTTTTAAAAGATTTTCAAATTGACGTGAAAAAATAAAATAATAGTGGGAGAATGGAGATTTTTCGAATCATGAATGACTTATTCAGGTCACTTAATAAATGATTTTTCAGGTTACGTATTTATAAAATAATATTGTCAAGCAAGTTATTTAGGACAAGATGTATTTCAGATTAATATATCACTTTACAACATTTATAAACCGAAGTAATAATATATCACATATTTGGCCTAATTATATATTTTGACCTAATTGATCTAATATCTGTGATAATGAATGAATTCTTCGTTTTTCTACAATTTTGAAATAAAACAGTGGGAACGGCGCGAATTAAAATTTATAAAAATTCATAGCACTATTTTTTATTGTAATTTTTTTTAGTAAAAGTATAGAATACGTCTATAGGATTAGGCCATAATTAAATTGAATAATTGATTATATAATAAATTGATTACCTTTGAAATGCCATATTAATCGCTGGAATGTAATGATAGCAGCAACTTGACGTAGAATATCCGTGCTGATTCAATAAATTATTCGATGAGAAAAGATTAACAACGGTGTTTTTTTTTTTTTTTTTGTTGGTCTCAAATATTAATTTCCGACTGTTCAAAAACTGATTTGCTAACCTGAAATACTAATTTCCGATAGTTTGATTATTCTTTAATTTTACTTTGTTTATTAGCTAACACTTCATCAGGAAACACTGTTTTTATTTCCTGCACTAATCAGTTAGGATCATTCAATCATTCGAAAGTTAACGAACAATTGGATAGACATAATTACACGAATTTTTTTAAACTTTATCATAGCAAAATTATTTTATTTGTGCCTTTACCCATCTAATGATTAAACTACCAATAAACGGAAAAAAATTTAATTAAAATGAATTTTTGCTTTATCATAGAATACATAAAATCAGGTAGTAATAGTATATACTTTTTATACTTATACTTTATCAAGTAATCCGATTTCCTTTTTCCTTTGCTATTAAAATTTTTCTTCTTTCAAGCTTATCTACAATTAATCAGTGTTGTCGTAATGATAAATCACTAATTGTAGCGATAACAATGATAGGAATGATAATAATAACAGTGATTATAATCGCTTGATTTTGTCACCGATGTCAATGTGTGTGATGAATCACTTTACAATGCTATCCATATCTATCATTAATTACATTTCGTATGTTGATTGGTTGATTTTATGGTATAGCAAAGAATTAAAAACAGATGTTCACAAATCTGAATTACTGATTGACTCATATTTCAAATAAGTAGATATCAGAGTTGACATTAACAACAACAACAACAACAAAAGAGCAAAATAATAAGCTTCCATAAAGTAAACAGCAACAAAAAAAACGAGGAAAATAATAAGTTTTCCTAGAAAAAATAATAAAAAAGAGCAAAATAATTGGTTTCAGTGAGTAAACAACAACAAAAAAAAAAAGCAATGGAGCAAAATAGTGGATTTTATGAAATAAACAGCGACAAAAAAAAAAAATAGCAACAGAGCAAAATAATAGGTTCCATAGAATCGGTAACAAAAAAGTAATACAAAGCAAAATAGTAAGTTTTCATGAAATAAACAAAAAAGCGAAATAATAACCTTTCATGCAATAACCGACAACGAAAAAAAGGAAAACATAAATACAATGAATAAAAAGCGAAAAAAGAAAAAAAGTGATAACAAAACTATTAGTTAATGTTGAATGCAAGAATGAAAAAACAATGAAAACTTTTGCAAATACTTCCTTCATTATTTATCCATTTATTTACTTAATTGTTGTTAAAATATACTGAATTTGTTTGTTTGTCGGAACGTTATCATTTGTTGCGTATCTGTCTGTTATAATGACTTTTTTCTTGAATTTAAGATTGAAATGGAAAAAAATTAACCTAGATACGAATTATCTCTTTCCTTTAAAATTAGAATACATCAAGTATTTTCTTAATATTTTCTTTTTAATTTTTTTAAAATAAATTTGCCACAGTAATACTTAATTCATGTTCCATTTATGTACTCGAAAATACAAAAGTGAAAAATTGAAATTGAAATTAGTATGAAGCTAGTAATTGAATTTTCACCTTTAAATGTTGTCATATTAATAAATATCTAAATATTTATTAATTTAATCAAAGCAATAAAAAAATTCCCGTCGCATAAAATTGATTTTTGCCACTACTGACAATTAATTGCATAGTAATTATTATTTAATGTTTCTAGCAATTAACTAGAAAAAAAAATTTTTGTTTTAAACAAATATGAAAAATCTTCGAAATTTGTCTTATTATGGCTTTTTTTTTTCTATTTTTGAAGCTCGCAAAATTATTTTTTGATTACTGATGATTATTTCAACTGTCACCTGGTAAAGGATCATTGTTTTCGGTATTAAATAATTCGTAATGCTGTTCAGTAGAACCCTCAGCTTTCAAAATTTTTGACTATGAAAAAAAAGTGCGCATCTGTCAGCTGTATAAATTTATTTGTGAAGGAAGTTTGTTTCGGCAATAAAAATAATTTAAATGATGGAACTTGGACACATCAAAAGAAAGTTCTTTGCATATCAGGGAATACATTTATTTTCAAGCAAGAGACAAAAATGAAATCTATGCTGCATGGTAAAAAGTGAATTGGATTGATAAGATTAAGAAATTTCAACGCAAAACGAATCAAATTCATGAATTTATTATGTGGCAAAGTGACCAAAATTGACAAAGAAATCAGATACATTATGCGACAGATACTTCCTTTATTTTTTATGTCAAATGAATGATTTCTTTTGGTTGTTGAATTTTGATAATAAAAGTAAATTTGCTTGGTATTTATCATCTTGATTATATTAAATAAGCAGTTTCATTACGATGTATTTCTTTCTTATTTCAATAAACAAAAGCTTAACTTCGTAGAAGACAAAAACAGAATACCAAAATTATATCAGATAATAATTAAGTTTCATCAACTTCTTATTTTTATAAAGATATTTTTGCGAATTTTCAGCAACTTCTTTTTCAAAAAATATTAAAACATTTATCAACAACACTGAAGAAATTTTCACACCAAATTTGGATAGCTCCATTCAAAAAAAATCAGCATATTTATTTTCAAAATTTAAATTGCAGAAATTTTGTAAAAAAATTTTGATTTCGAGCACTTCAAAATTAAATATTTAGGGAAAATAATTCTAATTTTTTACAATTTGCAGAAAAGATTTTAATGCTTTTGATAAAAAATAATAAATTGTTGTTGCTGGAAAATAAAACAACTGATTGATAGAAAGATTGTATTTTGTTATATTATCTTGTGTTACTTAATCCAAAATTTGATTTTGAACATTTCAAAATTATATATTTAGAGAAAATAGTTTTAATTTTTTGCAATTTACAAGAAAAGGTCAATGATGAATCTTACTACTGAAAAATAAAATAGTTTGCACCACGTTTTTTCAATCGTCTTGAGCAGTCTGTTTTTGTATTTGATTCTAGAAATGTTGCAAAAATCAAACTGTAGAATAAAATGTGCGTCGCTTGAACCGCTTACACGAGAAACACCAGAATAAGTTTACTTCGAAAAAAGTCATCGGGGAACATGAAGAGCGAAAATTTTTGAAATTTTCACGATTTATTGCTTTCATCTTTTCTTCTGTCCATATCACAGAAAATCTTACAGTATTGATCGAGATTTTATTCGAAATATGTCTTACTTCTACCTTTTTCTTACTCATTTCCAATTCATAAAAAATCGTGCAGTAAATTTTTCGAAATCTGATGATTTTCTCATAGAAGAATTTTTTAAGAATACTATGAAATTGTACAATCTATTCATAACGTTTTCATTCGCAAAAAAATAATGCAAAAATTCATCGATAGAAACTATAATATAAATCATTTCGGTATATTTCGGAATCACTGATAATTGAAAATGAACCAGGTAATGAAATGTTAATGCGCTGATTCCCAAACTATCAATTCCTCAAATGAAAATACCTAACGACGATAATTTTTTTGTGTTCTTGAACTTCAATTTGAAGAGTGGGAAGGTAATTTTTTAAGATGGAAAGAAATCTTATGAAAAATAAAATAAAATAAAATAAAATTTGCAAAAAAAAAGATTCTCTACTTAGGTGATTTGTTCAATTAAAAGGGCATATTGTGGAGAATAAATGATACAATACCTTTTATATACTATACAATGGGGAGAAACTCCTTTTAAGAGGCATAATTTCTTAAAATTCACAATGTTAATTAACAAATTAGAGTGGTCGAATGCAAATGAAATTTCTGCTTATTTACTAAAATTTACTATAAACGGAAAAAGAGAACAGAAAAATAAAATTTCAAATGAAGGCATAGAAGGAAGAGAATTTTAATTAACAGCAATGCGTAGACAGTCATTGAATGAATTTGAATGATTATGTAACACTGTAAGAAAGTGAAAGATTGATCCATAGCTTTTTAACCAATAAATATTAATAATGCAGCAGCACATACACAGTAACTTTTAGCTAAGCCAAATGTTTAAAATAAAAAGTAAAAGAACAAATGTGACACAATAATCTCAAATACAACAAATAACATATTTTTAAACATGATAACATTTACATTTAGAATATTTTTCTCAAAAAACTCCCATACACATATTTAATTCATTGTTAAATGACCATTTAAATTTTAAATGGTCACAATAAAATCAATATTCATTAAAATTCGAAGTACAATCCTTGAAATTTATCGTCCCCACAACAGCAATATTATACGCAATGAAAAACGCATGGTAGACTGAAGTTGTGATCAAGACATTTTTATTAAACCCTGTCTTTGTTGCCATATGTTGCCTGCCTCACATATTACATCATTCAATCTCTGTTTAAAATCCATAAATGCTCTTTTAAATTCAATGCCATCACCATGTGAGCGTCGGCAATCTACCATCACCTACAACATAATTTTTGATACAATCAGTACTGTCAAATATCATTTGGACAACAATAAGAGAACTCGAGAAGTTATCTGGCAATTAATATCGCCCAGCCCGTGTTCCAGATATCATAAGATTGTCATAAGAGGAACAAATAAAGAAAGAAATGCATATAAGCATCAAATATAATATTATTCGAGTCAACCCTCAATATCACTGCAAACAATCTCTGCCGTATTCAGCGTGTAAATCTTACCTTTCTACCGTCTTCTACCATCATTTCATAAATTGTTACCATATAACACATTCGATTTCGTGGACCGCTAATTAACAACTAAAATCAAACAAATATTTTTCAGCGGGAAAAAAAAAAATTATTTGTGCTTTTTGACCCAACACTAACTTGTTATCCAAATATGATCGGGAGTGTTTTGCAATTATGCAACATACGGCCCATGGTAGGTGAAGTTTATTATAGAAGATTAACACTATCTCTTACATCTTATATGGCATAACTACCAGTAAAACTTACATTTAATTTGTGGTAATTCCCCAATTTCAGATTATTTCAGTGAGAAGAAATCAAAGATCATTTGTTTCATTTTACATTAAATAAGAAGTTAACTCTTTGTCTTTAAATCGATATATATATATATATATATATATATGCCTTTTTAACGAGAAGTTTCTGAAATCACCATATTGGGTGCACGTTGTATGCACGTAAATTTGAAATCCAGTCTGTCTTTGATGATTGGCATCATTTCGTATGCCCTCTTTGTCACACAAAAACGTGTCATACGGCGTGTTAGAAGTACCAACGGGTGCTGCAAAAAAATTTAACCATACTAAATCTTCTCAAAAGAAGATGTCATCAACCTTAAACTTATCTATCAATCGGATTTTTCATTGTGCTTAATCTTTACAGGATTTTTTCCATCTGCTTTTTCATATGAATCAACCATTAAAATAATATGGTAATTAGAACCTGATATTGTAAAAACTTTATTCAGGACAATTCTTGAAACTGAAATGTTGATTAATTCGAATTTTCAAAGCCATTGGATTTTGGGAGTAATTATCATGAAATTATAACTTGCCTGATTGAAGCCGTAGTCGATCTGTGTCAATAGTTCTATACCAACGGGCTGTGAAAAAAAATTACTAGTTAGTGTATCCAATCGTAATTCTCTGGAATTTCGATATTTACTTTTTTTTCCTGAAAATTCTGTTTTGAAATATCCACAAAACTGACATAAAAACGTCATCTAGAATTTGATGTTTAATACGTATCGAAGATTTATTGATGAATGTGAACTGCAACAAGGCTATTTAAGATTCCTTAGCTTAAACAAAAAAAAAAAAAAAAAAAAAAAATCATTCCTTCAGTTTTTCCAAAAAAAAAATTCTTAACAACAGCAAAACCCGCCCTTAATCATTCTTATTTGGTCAACTGATTTTGTTTACTTTTCTAAACCAAAATTATAGAGGCATGCCTTATTGCCAGAGAGATGTCATTTGATGGAACTGGCTGAGAAATTGCATCAACTGATGATTTCAAACTGAAAATCTCGATAGTTATTGAAATTCAATTACAGATTTTAATAACTGTGTGTGAAAATCACACACGATTTTCGATCTGATTAAAGGATAAAAAATCATCCAGAAATTCTTGGAATTTCAATCCAACTTAAACGCAACTTTTGATGTTAAATCTTTGATAAATAAAAATTCAAAGATTATTTGCACAAATCACAGAAAAAAGGAACAGGAAACTGAATTGGAAAAATGTTACTTTTCTTCAACATTGGTTGAAGTTAATTTGACCTTCTTTGGACCATCTTCAACCACTATTTTCTCCAAAAAAATTGGGGGTTCGGCAGATTCGTTATGTTCCTTCAAATTTGATCGATTTTCATCAATTGATGCAACATTCATAGTTTTCGGTGGAAGTGTTGCAGTTTCCGTAGCTTTATTTTTATCACCCCTCATTGCTTTGGCATTCGGTATTTCATAATCTTAAGACATAAATAATTTAAGGATAAAGTATTTTTAATAATTATTTTTATCACTTTCATGCAAATTTTCGGATTAATAAAATTTATATCAAAATCAGATTTACCGATATTTTCGACGAAAAATTCATGTTTTTCAATTTCCGGAATTTTGATTCGCCTTTTCTCACTGACATCTAGCATCTTTCGTAATAAATCTGAAATTTATTTTACATGCAGATAAGGAACAACAACCTTTTAATAAACAAGTAATAGTTGCAGTAAGGAAAAAGATGTAATTAAAAGTCAGTATTGCTAATTTGTATTGTTGATTATTCTGCTGTTTTAAGTGTTGCATATTTTTTGTCTACATAAGCCATTATTTACCTTAATCGGACAACTAACAAGTAATATACGCTAATTAAAAAAACAGAATAATGCATTTGAGAATAAATTGTAATCAATATCAAGAAAGGTTGTAATAGACGCACTAAAAAAACTAACATTACCATTGATATTTCACGACAAGAAATTCAGAAAAGTCAATTGCAGAATAATTAATTTTCAAAAAGGGAATTCAAATAGATATTAAACATTATTACAAGGTGTACCTGTTATTGCTCCAAAAAGTCTATCCCACGGAGGCCAGTATCTCCATTCATATTTCGTAAGCCAAATTTTGAAAGCCGATGAAGTTCTAAAACAAAAGAAAAAAAAATGACAAAACTAACTATATATGAGGTAAATAACTGCTAAAAAGTGCTTAAAACAGTTGAAACCAATTCAAAACATACTTGACTGCTTCTTCCCAGGGTAATTCACCAGTAAGCATCGCAACGAGCACAATTCCACAAGACCATATATCGGATGGTTCACCTCTTGTGCAAAAATTAATGTAATATATTTCACTATGTTGTATTTTTAATCATCATTAATTGTTATATGAAAGCATATTGAAGAATTTTCTTTTTAGATATACAATGATCTTTCAGAGATATATAATAAGTTTTCGCTCTTTCATGGCTTAACTTTCACTAGACGTTAAGTTGTTTTTGTAACGAAGGAATATAAGAATATAACAGAATACTACTGGTACGTCTTATTTCAAACATAACTTAACATTCATGAAGGAGGGAAAACTTATTAGCTTTGTGTAGCTAACATTTTTCATAAGTAACAGATTTTTTGGTTTGATACAACGATGCGCGGTGCCCATCGAATGTATGTACTCTACGTCAGCAAATAATGATCTTTTCGGATATATTTCTTTATAATTCCATAATTATTGATATTTCTTATATTGTTACTAGACCGAAATCGCAAATCTCAATTGACCTGTAGCTGTTTTATTAAGGGTTCCACATCAACAGTTAATAAATTAAAAATATAAAGCAATGAGTTTAACAATGAACCTATAATCTGATGCCAATACTTGAGGAGAAAGATACTGCACTGTACCACATCTCGATTTCAACTTCCTTTCTACTCCTTTATGGCGAAATATTGTTGCTAGACCAAAATCGCAAATTCTCAATTGACCTGCAAAAAATAAAACGATATTATGTCCAAAAAAGACCAAACAGAAACAAATCATTACTACATCACTGATTTAATCAAAGAACCATTTTATAAATTTAAGGATTGATTAAGATCTAACATTTATGAAGGAGAAAAAACTCAATAAATTATGTAATTACCATTTTTCATAAGTAATAGATTTTCTGGTTTGATATCACGATGCACAATACCCATTGAATGGATATATTTTAAGCCAGCAATAATCTGCCGAAAAAATCCCTGTGCCTTCCGAACTGGCATGCCGTTGTCTGGTTCTAAAAATATAAGGAAAGAAGGATGAAAATTGCAACGTCTTGCCATATGATTTACAGTCAATTATTGAAGTATCTAACAATAACTGAATGCCAATTTGTATTCCAAAGACTTTCAAATTTGATGCAGAGAAAAAAAATTTAAAAAATACCTCAGCAAAGATGAAAATTAATTAAAATCTGGACTTTGTTTTATTAACCATAAAGCAAATTTCACCGATATGATCAAACAATTCGCCTCCATCAGCATATTCGAGAAACATTTCAATACGTCCTTCGTCATAACGCATCCCAATATAATGAATAACAAATTCAGAATTGTGTAATATATGCATGATAAACGCCTATAAAAATGTTCAGTTACAAACATAACATTCAAAAACTGTTAAGAATATTTGGAAATTTTTGAATGAACCTATCTGAAATCATTCAAATTCATAAAATCTAGCAAACTTGAAAGCTTATCTGATCGATGTCTTTGCTACGCTAAACAAAGGCAGCAAAGTGAGAAGATTAGAATTTTATTTTATTTTTGAATAATATTCCTGCATTTCTAAATTTAGTTCCTAATGAAAAATTGATAAATTAACTACTAAATAAAATATTTTTCAAAATCATTCGTTTGTATTTCTAGACAAAAATAACAAGGCAACCTCCCGACGTAATTTTTTGAAAAATTCTTCTTCCTTTCCTGATTTATTTGCATTCATACATTTCGCAGCTACTGTTGTTTGCAGATTTTTGGAATCTATTAATAAACGAACTTCACCAAATGCACCTTAAAATAATTTGAAATTTTTAAAATATTTCGAGATATCCAAAATTTGAATGATTTAAAAAAAAATTTAAAATCCAAAAAATTAAAATATCCTAATAAAACAATCGACAAATTTGAATACCATTTATTTTACTAGACATATCGAAACAAAAAAATTCGATAAAGACTTGGAAAAAAAAATTGCAATTAATAACTTACCATCACCTAATGTATGAAGAGCATTCCAACGATGATGTCGATATTCTCGTGGTAATCGTATTACAGAGCTAAATTGATCCATTTTAAACAATTTCTTCCATAATTTTCGCTGCTCTTCAAGATGTTCCTCACTATTATTTACCATTGATAAAATATGATAAGTCGAATTATTTCTGGAATACAACAAATGTTTAAGTTATCATTTATCAATCATTATCAATTCTCTTGGCCTATGCGTCTTTTTCATAAATTATCACTTTTCAATTGCTATCAATCTTCCTGCTATATACATTCTTTTCATAAATTATCATTTATAAATTATTATCAGTCCTCCTAATCTATACTCTTTCTCATACCATCACTAATCGGAGAACCTGCAATATAGTCAGCATATATATAATCACTACTTTCTAAAAAAAATGAACCTAAAGGTATGTCCTTTTCATAAATTATCATTTATCAATTTCCATCCTCTTACTGCATACATCTCTTACAAAACTTATTACTTATCAGTTCCTATCAATCCTCTCAACCTACGCATTCATCTCTTAAGAAAAGAAACTTATCGCCCGACTCACGTACCTCTCCTCGCCTCCAGTACCTTCATTTTTCTTACTTCACGGCTTTCCCGCATTATCCCGTTCAAGCTATCATGACCGCCTTTTGCAGCGGAAAATTCTATTCTAAGTACCCTGAAATTTTTTAAAAATATTTTTAGACATTGTTAAGTATGAAGAGAAACGATGGAGTGCTAAGATATTACTCGGTTATCACCTATTAACAGTAAGAATTATCATATCATCAAAATATAAACCCTCATCAGTAACAAAATTCATTATCAGTAATACTGGATGATTTATGATTTTACTATATTTATTGCAGCAATCATCATACGATGCAATTAATTGCTAATTAATATCAAATAATTGTCAGATCATTTCAATATGTGATTAATGGCTGATAAGTTAAATTATCACAAATCGCATGACATGATAATTCTTCGTTTTATTATTTCAATTATTTGAAACCAGCTGTACCTGGTTACGTTTCGCGTTGCCGGATGGAGCTAGAAAAAAATATAGATGTTCGCTTGTTCAAAATCTTAAATCTCCAAAAGTTCTTAAGCAAGCACCTCACCTATATTGATTCAAAATCTTAAATCTCCGGAAATTCTCACAGATTACTTTGAAATTTTGACACAACGTTGCATTCGAATAACGTTCCTTTTTACATACGTTGCTGTAGCTCCGTCTGGTTAAGTGGTAAAAAAAAAAGCGCATGTTTTTAATATGAAACCGTACGTTTCTAATTGTTTAATTTCACAATGCTTGTAAGTATACGATACTTTTTATTGTTCTATTGTTTATGTAGATATAAAGATTATCTGGTTTGCCGATTCTAGAACAAGCAACATATAATTTTCCATATGAGAAGCAATCCGTCCCTAAATATGATTTCGAATCTAGTTTCCATGCAAATCTTGCAATGATCGATCAAGAGCCTCAATCGATTTTTTGTACGCCATTGTACATTCATCCCAAACAATAAGTTCGCATTTTTGTAATACTTTTCCCATACAGGATATTTCAGAAATGTTGCAAGTGGAAGTTTCAATGAATTGCATGCTCAATGAGCAGTTCTTCCACCTGATAGTAATGTTCAGCTATTCCGGATGATGCAAAAGCTAAAGCTATATCATTTTGGGATTGAAATGCTGTCAAAATCAATTTAATTAAGAATGTTTTACTAGCTTCTTCTGCACATCTAAATAGAAGATTTCTCCAACAAACCATTACTGACAAGTTTGCATTCTTTGATCGTAAATGCATTTTGCTCAAGCATTAATTTAGGAATATTTGATTGCAAATATGACAAGAGATCAGTCGTGCTGTAATTTTGTTCACGACTCAATTCTACATCGAACGAAGCAACAGATCAATTCAGTGATAGCGTTCTCAATTGATTGAGAACTTTCTTCGCCATTACTAAGCACAAACTTCATTGCTGCATATGTATCTTTCAACCTGATAAAGAAAGTGAAGGTCAAATTAATACTTTTAGTCTCACTTTTCTTCTGATTTATCCTTGAAATATTACCATTTTACTGATTCAGAAAAATCTATTCATGGACTTTCGTTTGAATTTACCATTGTTTTATTCAGTAAAAGATATGGATATAAAATAGATAATTGTCACGAATACTAATTTTGGACTCATAAAAATTTTTGCAAATGGATTTCATCTAAAATGTAATGTTTCAGCCAAAAATCAAGTACTGCAAAATCTTTTTTAAAAAAAATGGAAGATGAAGGCGAGCAACAGGAGAAGAAGAAATTAGAAGCTAAAGGGAAGAATCACATAACGACTTTTGGTATAACTTTTCTTCATATTTAAGTTTCAAAGAAGTTAATCTAATTCGTTCCAGTTTTGTTTATTTTATTCAAAACAATAAAATATCTGTTGAATACTTTTAGGAAAACGTTATAACCCAAACGAGACCATTTCGAGAATGAAAACATTTGCAAGAAATGATTATTCGCGAAAATAAAAATAGAAAATTTAAAAAAGGCTTTATTTTTTTTAGCACTGCTTTGAATGACTTGGCCGACCTGGTAAGCGAAGTTAACGAAAATGTTCAATGAGATATTAATATATAATATATTTCAATAATTTGCTAATTAACCCGTCTTTTTTTATATTCATAATCAAAATCTTTTTAAAGCAATACCTTCGCAACAAATCATTTTGGTTCAATTCCACACCATCGAAGAATTCAGAATGATGAATGGATTTCGTCATTCCAATGAAACTAAGCGTCAAGGAAAAAGGTAATTCATGAGATTTCGGGGAATCTTGTTACTATTAATCCAAATGAAAAATTGCCGAAGTCAGCTGATTGGAGAAAGAAAGGCTTCATCAAACCCGTCAGGCCTCAAGTATAATTTACATGTAACTTCTTGCGTCTAAAACTATGCTAAATTATTCCCGATAGCAGATATGATCTAATTCAGCCTAACATAATTTATTCGGAGCTCTTCAAATCGAAGACCTGAAAATTTTATGCGCAACGTACATTATGAATTGATCTCTACTGTCACCAATTGATTTCGAACATAAAAAATCCAGTACATATAAAGCATGCTAAAGTTTTCCAAACAAATTATGATTGATCAGAGTCCATTGATTGGAATTTTAATTGAGATGCATGCAGTTTGGTGATAGCCCGAATTACGATTGCTTGCATCGAACATTAATTCAGATTTTAATTTGCATTTAAAACACCCTAAATAAATGAGATTTCACTCATAGCAAAAACTTTTTGATGAACTGATTGGAATTTGTAAATGAAAATTGCGATAAAGGATATCATCAATATTACAACAATAAATTATAAATTTCTTCTTACGGTTGAAATGAAAATTCACAAACTTTGAAAATTTAAATCAAATCCAACTAAAAAAAAAATCCGTTTACCGTAATTGCAATCAATGTGTCATTGTGGAAAATTGCATTAAAATAAAAAAAATTAATCCAATAGTTACTATTGCATTCAAAAAATTGATAATAAAGTTTTTTTCGAAAAATAAAAATTGATAATAGTATTTTCCACTTCAAATCACATGAAGATAAAAACCGACAGACAAAAAATATTTTTGTCCTTTATGGGAAAAAGCACTAATGATAGTTTTAAAACTAAAAACATCTTAAAATGATTTCAAGCCGAAAGCACTTAAAAAGATCAAATACTTACTAAGCAAATTACAGCCTAAAGAGTAATCTGGAATAAATTAAGAAATGGCTACTAATATTAACTGTTATGTAATATCTTCTGAAAAAAAAGCCAAATTGAAAAGCAACAAGAAAAGCAGTGTCATCTTTATAAAGAAAGTTAAACCAATATCAAGTTTAAAACTCCAAATTCCATTATCGTGAGGCAATTAAAATTGGAGAAATTAAGCAATGAAAACAATTGTAACAAGTTCAAATACCCATTTAGTTAAAGCAATCAGATAATAATGAAAAAATATAACGTAAAATATGTAACAAAAAGTGAAAGATTCAAAGAGTTGGATCGATTAATAAGCTAAATAAAGGCCACTAAAAAAATACGGCGCTGTAAACAATGCATGTTATATTTATTTGAATGTGACATACGATTCAGAAGTCTAATGAAATCTTGTAAATCAAATATTATATTAATTCTATCGAATCAAAATAAGTTAATCAGTTAAATATTGCCGAGACATCATGCAAAAGGTGAAATAATAAACTTGATCACATTGAAAATGAATCACAATCGATTGATTTTAATGTCGATAAAACTTTTTCGAAAACAAAATTTGCTCCTTTAATCGCAAACAGAATAAATAATTGAGTGTTTGAATAAAGAAAGTTGCTTAAGCTGTGATGGAATTTGTGTCAAAAATATTTCAAGATTCTTCTACTTATTCTCCTTTCATGTTCAGGGCCAAATTTTGTACCTATGATTTTTGAAATTCTTGAAATACATAAATTGTCCCTCTTAGTACGTTGACCATTGTTTGATGAAGGTTGATGTAATTTTGATGTTAAGCTATATTTTAGCATTCAGCGCATATTTTTTGGCTTGTAATAATGGTTAAGAGATTTTCTGAGTAAAATATTATTAAAACGGGTTTTATTTTTACAAACCAGGTTTTATGGCTGTTTCTTTTATGTATTTGATATTTAGATGAGATGTCAGATCGCAGACAGAAGTATTTTCTAATATGATAGACTTATATTTTTGGAATTTTGAATAAGCCTATCAATAAATCGATATTTACGAATGAATATTTTATGAAAGTCAAATCTGACAGAATGAAAGTGAACGATTTTAAATGCTAGGATTTATTTTTTCCATTATTATGATCATATTCCAGTTTTTCGTCCTACATTGTATCTATCTGAAGTTAAAAAGTATCCGGACATATCCAACACTCATCTGAATTACCAGCTGAAAGCGCAAATAAAATGTTATAGTTTTTATAAGGAAAAAACCTCAGAAAAGCATAATTACTTAGAAGATCAAAAAAGTAGTCGTTTGAGAATAATGTAACGTTTATCAGTTCCGATGATTCCAGATCCCGCAATAATAACTAAAATAATCATCGATGACATTTCAAATACAAACGATTTTTAATTAAAAAGATTTTTTCTTATCAATCATGTTGCCTTATCTTATTCATTCAGTCAATCTGTTGAAAATTCAGAATGAAATATTGCCAATATTTCATGGCAATTTTCATCCTGAATTTTCATACCTTACCGTAGTAACAAACTTTATCCACAAAGAGAAAAAAGACAGTTATAAGTTTTATGATTATCTCATAGCAGATACGGATTTTATTTCTGATTTTTACACTTTCTTCCAAATAAAATTCAAATTTTCCTGTGAAAGATTGCGCCTTCTTAATAAAATCGGTGATATATTTTGCTTCCTCTATCATTCCAAATCCTTTATTTACCGTTTCTGATTTGACAACAGAAGTATTTTGAGTGATAAAGCTTGATTTCAGTATGAATGTCACTAACTTTTACTCTTAGAATAAAAGGCAACGCGATTTACTTCAACACTCGCTTAGTTGAATGGGTGAATTCATAAAAAAATAGAACACAAATTTTCAAATTAACAAAATTGTTAGTATTTGGTGACACTCTCTTCAAAAACTTTTAATTTGATAATTCGCCGTTTATAGAGAACCAAAGATTTCAGAGATAGAAACTTGATTTCAGGATTTCGAAGATAAAAATTGGAAGAAAATAGTTTTAATTTTCTTGCAATTTGTAAGAAAAGATTTTGGTGCTATTGTTAAAAAAAATGATTGATTGTTATTGTTGGGAAATAAAATAAATGATCGATCGAAAGTTGTTTTTTGTTACATTTCCTTGTGTTATTCGAACCGTTCTTGTCCTATTCGATTTTCGAAATGTACAAAATAATCAAATCGTAGAACAAAGAGTACGAATCACTTGAAACACGCTATACTTGAAGAGATTCCACTGAAAATGTATAAAAAGATTAATTTTAAAAATTAATAGTTCAGTCATTTCTTTTTTCGATTTTTAAGAAAATGTTTGTAAATATTTTGTCTATCGATGAAGTTTTTGTGTGCTAATTCATAATCTTTCGCGACACTGATTTAAAGGTTATTTCCCCTGAACAATATAGAATACAAGAAGAAAGTTTACTGCACTATAATAAGTTATGAGATTGAGTTCGAGAAATTATCAACAAGCAAAGTTTCTTTTCGTCGGCTACATTACCTACTCGATGACATTTCTTTTGTCGTTATATGAAATTTGATGCGAGGTTAGGAGCGATATTTCAGAATTCATTAATAATCATTGAATATTGCAGGTTAGTGATTCAATTCTTTTTCGCCGCAGATTGTTTGAATGTGAATTAAATGGGCTGGAATAGTTTGAATTATGTCACAAATATTAATTAATCCGAGAAATGATACGCCTCTAGTCTTGACTGAAATGATTCATAAGAATAATTGTCATTTGATCTGTTAATTGAAAACTTTAATTAAGGCACAACCAGTTTGAAATTATATGCTTCACCCATAATTCATAAATATAAAACTGTTAATTATGAAGACTAACGATTATTTTGTTCCTTTAGTTTTCCTTCTTTTTTTAAATACTTCAAAAAGTGACTTGAGACTTCTAAATCAAAATTCATTCAGTATTACTAAACACCGTTTGATTTCAAGGAATAATTATGAGTAAATGTGTTTCGTTTATTTGCATTCATTAATATTATTTATTTGCATTGATTAATAAGTATTCATATTTTCTCAAATATGAAGGCTTAATTTTGGTATTGAAAATGAATTAATATTCATTATTCTCGATTTCGTGTCCTGAACATTTTATCAAGGTATTGTGCTCATTTTATTTGTTGTTTTAATACGCAAAAGCTTGTTTTTTCACAAGGCAAATTAGGAACAGAATGTAACATCGAATATGTTAATTCATTGTTTCTTTGACCGCCTTCTATATTGGAATGAAATTCCTAAATTGTTGCAAGAAGTTTAAAATTGAAATCCCATTTTCTTGTTTTCATTTTCACCAGTTTTTACTACTACCATATTTTTTGTACAGAATCTGATTTACAAGTTGAGAAGAAATGAAAGAAGATGAAGAATAGAAGCTATCCTGAAGGGATTTTTTTTTAATCTAAAAATATTCTCTAAAATAAAACAAAAACTAAAAAAAAAAAATTAGAATGTAAAGGATCATATTGTAAATTTTTTGAAATCTGATGATTCAGTTCAAGAATGATAGGAAATTTGGAAAAATTCAAGCCATTATTCGAACACTGAACATGAAGTGTTCACAAAACGAACTGTTTCGGATTGAATCGGAACCAGTATCACAGTTGAAATTAATGTAAATTAATGAAGTAGAATTTTGTTTCAGAAGGAGGAAATAAAATACAGCAATTCAAAATTTTGATAAAAATGACTTCAAATATAGTAAAGTTGATGATATATGCTGCACTTTGTGTCTTTTGCAGACCTTACCGAGAAGCAATTCCAGGAAATATATTAATAGGTATGCTTATCACTTTTTTTTTCTTCATAATTCCACTTCTTTTAGTTTAGCGGAAAAGAGATTGTGCTTCAGTAACAGAATTGATGCTTTCTGTATCATTTTCAACCCTCTTATTTAGCTTTTTTGGTTTGACAGTGGGAATAATTTAAACAATAATTTGCATCAGTGAGGATATCATTGAACTTTATGATAAAGGCGTCGAGAGTTACTTCAATACTCAGTTGATTTAATAGAAAGATATTCATGAAAAAGCAGAAAACTTCAATTTGTGTAAAATGAGTTTGTTACGAAGTCATAAATTAAAGTGATAGCTATTCAAATCTCAAACTTTTCTGTTCATTTCGTAATGTTATTCCGATGAGCACTGGCATAAATTTCAGATAGGGAAGTTATCAGAGATAATAAAGCCAACAAGCTGTGGAGTGATAGCCGATTAATAGCGAAAACGCAACTAGAACAATGTATGTTCATATCATAGAGAACTGATATACTGGGATTTAATGACTACGTATTTCAAGAATTTTCAATTTGACAATTTTTTACTTTAAAAAAAAAGCTTCTTAGTTTTTGTTCATCGATTTCGTTAATTAAAAAAGAAATGAATTTACTAATTATTTTTATTTGAGGCATAATTACCGCTATGATTGCAGCAACAAAAATTGTTTTTTTGAATTGTGGCACAAAGCGGAAATGTCGCACAATGCGAGACAGAAAAGTGCCTGCTTTGGAGGAAAATCCAATGCTATTCGTTAGAAATGCTCTTGATTTGAAAAAGTTAAATTAGGGATCTGTAAATGTAATAAAAGATTTATAAATGTAATAAAGAATGATGATCACATTATGACAAATTGAGAAAATCAGAAAGCTAATAATAAGAAAAATCGAAGAAAGGAAAATAAAAGGCAAAGGAATCAAAAAAATGGGAAAGAAAGTAATTAATTAATCAAATTAATTAATTAAATTAATTAAATTGGCAGAGAGAAATCATAGCCATAAATTCGGTGGAAATTAAAATGTTTTCAACATATATGTTATGCAAAGCTATTTCTCATCTTGTAATCATTTATGTGTTAGAGTTCTTGCTTTTTTTTTCCGTTCTTCAAAATTTTTAAATTACAAATAGATATGCTGAAGGATGAGCTAAATATGAACAAATTTTGCAACAATTCAAGTATAAAGCATAATAAGATTGGCATTCATACAGTGAACTAGAATTTCTTTGACAAAATGGCGAACCAGAAATAATGGATGAATTTTTTTCTGGATCTTTTTTTTTGAACCTTTTTGTTGATGATTTAATTCACATTATAAAAGCCATTTTTTGCTCATTCATTCATTATTTTTAATTGGATTTTCTCAATGTTCGTCAATTTCGAGCCAAATTTTTCAAAAAATTTAAAAATTAAAAAGAGATAGGTAATTTGAAAAACATTCAACAATGATTTCTTTGCCAAATACTTTGATTCTTTTCTAACATTTTTTAAAAAATAATTTAGATGAAAAAGAAAAAAACGACAAATGATCTTGCATGCTGCATTGATCATTGTTTTTACTAGAATTCCGTTTTTAATAAAAGTGTTTATTTTTGATTTTCAAATTTCTTAAATTTTTTTTTTTTTTTTTTAAAGCATTTTATGCAATTTATAGAACTTGCGAACGAGCAAGTAAAGAGAAACACGGTATTCATTCCACACGTTGGGAAAATATCTTAGACACCCCATTTGAAGCAATCATGCGACTATTCATTATGACAATCGGTGAATTTACCATTTTCTATCGATCGTTGAATACCTGCGAGGAAAGAATGATGCAAATGATTGGTAAGGTATGCATTCTGTGAGTTTGACCTTTTGCAACTTCCTTTCAATCAAGGCAAAACGATCGAAGTAATTCAAGAGGAATTTAGCAGAAACATTCAATTTTCTGCTTCAGAAAAGCGAAGAGGAAATAGTAAAATATATTTAAATTCATAATTAAAGAAACTAGATAAGCAAAATTTAATCCCAAAAATGCGAATAATTGAAAATGAATTTTCAGTTGTTCCATATTTTGCATTTGTGCACTTGTCAGTGAGTATGTAGTATGCGTGTTCAATTAATGAATTAACTTTTGATATATTAATTAGCTCACTGAACAATATTATATATAATTTTAAATGAATGGTTGAAGTTAAAATTTCGATGTTAGTTTTTATAAATCATTATTTTTCAAAGTGATCATTACAACAACTCAGATAAACGAATATTTTTTGTAATTTAATCTGTACAATAATTATTGGTATAACTGAAATTAAAATAATATTTTTCTGAATTTACAGTTTTTGTTTACTATATTTGAATTATTTATTAGTATTATGCAATTTAATCTATTAATTGCTATGATGACACGCACTTATGAAACCATTTCAAGAACATCAACCGAGTGGAAAAGACAAGTTAGCATTTATCAGAAGATATTTGTTTACTGCGTTTTTCAAAATAGCTAGTAATTAATTAGAAAAAAAGAAAAATTATTGTAGATAAGAATGAATTAATAAACAAAGCAATGTAGCGATTAAAAATCAGAACAAATGAAATTTGGAATTATTTGCCAATTATTTGCAAATTTAAGGATTTACTTTCATTGAGTCTAACATAAAATCTTTCCTGTACAACATTATAATTTTCATAATAACAACGATTTTTCTCAAATTTCTTTCTATCTTTATCAGTTTCTAATCTTTGATTATTATACTGAAAATGTAAAATTAAAAAATTTTACGAACGAATAAATTTCCAATATGATATATGTTATTGATTTCAGTGATTTTACTTTTGAAATTAATTTTAATCGATCAATTTTTTCGTTTTATTATAGTGGGCTCAAGTAATTCTATTCTTGGAATTATCATTGAAACCAAAAGAACGTCTTATTGCAATGCTGAAATATTCTCGTCCCATTGGTACTGATAAAACAAAGCGTTCGTTTGTTGTGGCCAGAAAGACTACGGTAAGTTAAATCCATTTCAGTTATCAGAACAAATTTATGAATACACAAGTAACAGTAAACAAATATTGAATAAATTCAATAACTAATTAATTTAGTTATTGAATTTATTCAATTCATAAATTCAATAACTAATTAATTTAGTTATTGAATTTATTCAATTCATAAATTCAATAACTAATTAATTTTCTATCGCGTCAGAATTGCTTCATTTTAATTCCATTTTCGTGCTATATGATCCCTTGAATTCCATCTTGAAAACTCCATTTTCCTAAATTCTATCTCGACGCCGTTCTGTTGAATTTCATCTTTACCTTATTCCGCAATGAAATCGAAGAGATAGTTTCCATCTTGATTTATATCTCATCTTGATGCAATCCTCCCAGATTTCATTTTGAGTATTCTTGTTGATTCTATCTTCCAGAATTCATTTCAATACTATCTTCCGGAATCAATGCTTTTACTTTCTGTTCTAACAAGAAAAAAATTGATTTTGTAGTTTGTCCATCAATATTTCTAGAGTGATTCAATGTCACAAACTGAAAAGCAATTACTTGAACAACAAGAACGTGATTTACGTGAAGAGAAACGAGCTTTGCTAAAGAGACGTTTAAAGGTCAGCTAATACTTTTCTATCAAAAAAGGATACTCTTTCTATCGTAGAAAAGTTATCAATTTGAAAGCAGATACTTGAAAATTTTTAAAATACAGAAATTAATATTTACACATGCGTTTCTTCTTGCCTTGACTTTATATTAGACTCAATGAAAGTAAATCATATATTAGACTCAACTGTTACGTAATTTTCAATTGTCATGAACGTCACACGTGAAAAAAAAGTAAGTATATTTACTCAATAAGAAAGACTATTGGAGTACAAGGTTGTGTCTGAAAACAATCGGGGAGAACTTCCGGAGATCCGTGGACCGTAACAGGTAGCATTTACATTTTTATTTATATAGATAATGCACAGTTTTATTACCGAATTATTATACAGTACTTTTATTTATATTCAAAATTGTTATGCTGAAATAGAAATTACAATTCTAAGAAAAAGTGGAAAAATTACAAATTTCCAGAATTCCAACAGCTGTTAGTTGCCAATTTTTGAAAACGAAAGAATAATACTGCAGTATAATGACTAAATATTCATGTTAAACATTATTAGATGAAGCACTGACCGAATAAAAATGAAGCTTAAAAAAGACAATCACCCAATATTTTCCATGGTTAGAATAAAAAATGCAAATAAATCAAATATATATATATATATATATATATTATGATTTGTTTAACTTTTCATTAACTGATTTGTCTCGCTCAAGAGATTTTCTATTCGTTTTTTCAGCATCATTGTTACTATCAAGTCTTTTAGCAGTAGATCTGAAATTTTTCTTATCTTTTTGCTCCTTATCATCGATTTTCTTCAATTCGGTCTCTATCAATTTTTCAAGCTCTGTCTTCCATCCCAATAATTCGGCTAATTTCCAAGCACCATCATCTGTTTTGCCTTGCCAAAATACATCTCTGAAAAATGATTAAGAATAGAATTATATTAACCAAAATAATTAAAACAATATAAAACTAAGACAAATTACGATTTCAACTAAAAATTTATAATATAAACAAATTTTAGCTGATTATCCCACTTTTGATGTCCTGAAATAAACAGTATACATTCCGTTGTTAATCACTATAATTCTGTTCTATTACTATCACAAAGCAAACCTGTAGTTATCCTCATTGTGGTAGCATAAACCAGAATTACCACCATAAGGGAAAAATGAGCTCATATTGCGCCCAGCTTCTGTTAAATTGATCAATAATCGCGGCACGTCATCATTAACTTCATCAACTAATCCTGCGAAAGGATGTACGACGAGAGATGTTCCCATAATTATTAAAAGATCACATTTGGGAAAATCCTAAAAAGATCTCATTTATTGACTTTCTGCAAATTAGTATGAATATCCGATTTAATATAAAGAAGCTGTCAATTATTTCCGCCTATTTTAAATCAAAATTTCAAATCAAGTGGACACCAACTTACACCAACTTCTACACAATTTGTCTACTTCATACTTTCTAAAAGATACTCTGATTGAGTAATTGAAAAATCGTGGAGGAAGATTTTCGCCAAAAAATACGATATCTGGCTTAACGATTCCACCGCATTTATCGCAATATGCTACTTTGACATTTTCCACAAAAACTTTATCTGAAAAAGTTTCGAAAAGTAATTCGTTCATTCAGCTCCCTTGCTTATCCCTCATATTTTTTGAAGAATACTTGGAAATTTCGAGAATACCTCTTACAAGTAAATATTTCTTATCTTTCTTTGACATATGAAACTGAATGACCAGAACTACATTACGTTTTCAGTTCTTAGTGATCAATCGGTGTGATCATACTTCAAGTTCTACTTTCAATTTCCAACCTATCTCTTTTTCCATTCAAGCAATTTGCGATAGTAGCCACTGGATCAAGTATCTTCAAAGCAAAAACACTTACTCATTATCCAATTTAGATCAAATTTTGCGCGACATGATAAACAAGTGCTTGTGTGATGACATCCATGCGCTGTCACCAACTTTTCTTCATTAATTCCTGTCACAAATTCCAAGGAATCAATATTCTGAAAGTACAAATAATTCCTTGAATAACTGTACGAGGGAACAAACAATATACTTGCTCTACTTTAATGATATATTGAACCTTATACTTTCCTTTATTCTTCCTTCATTTCTCTATCTAAAAATAATTTTTGTTCTAGTGAACAACTCTAATTCATTCAGTTACGATAGTTCCTCGCAAAAAAAAAAAAATTTCTGCAAGTAATCTGAATCGTAAATCATCTAACAAGTAATGCTTAGCATCATCATCATGCTAACTGCACTTGTATACTCGTTTGTTATGAAAACGGAAGTGTTGTGATTAACTAAGAAGAAAAAATTAAGATACAAATCTGTATAAGAAATTGAATATATAAACGTGTAAGCATTACAACATAACTTCCGGTAAATGAAATATAACATACCTGTGTGTACCATCTTAACAGCAAACCTTTTTCATCCATTAGACGAATTAAATAATGACAAGGAGTAGGCTGAAAACACAGAAGTTACTTTGAAGTGGTAATCTTCCCTGAAATTGCGTCTATCTTTGTGGACAATAACATTTCCTTAATATAATAATTAATGAAATTTCCGTGGACTACCCATTAAAAAAATTGAAATTTGATTTCTCAGTGGAAACTCGTCAGAAGAACGCAAACTCCGTCTGATTTTTTTCTATCTTTTTAAAGTTACAGAAATTTCACCTTCAAATGAGATGGAAACAAATCTTTTGCTAATTTGTAGAACGGTTCAGGGTTTTTTTTGAAATAGGAAATATCGAAAATTGCCATTGGATCCGGTAAATTATATTGTGATACATTGTCATATAAGCCAGTGCCTGAATTTTACAAAAATTAAAATTTCAAAAAGTATATCGCATCCTTTCATTAGATATTTAATGATCGAAATATGAATTGTTCAGCTTACTGAATTCTAGACATATAAAAATAAACATGAATATTAAAAAGCAGAATACAGCATACTATAAATCATTATAAAACGACATCATCAGACATAATGTATGGGATATCTCCGGCAAATGATAATATGCAAAGCAGTTTGTAGTTGCATTTGTCAACAGTATGGCAAAAAAAAAATTAGCAGACCTGGACTTCGAAAATCCGGAACACCAGCGGATGTCGATATGCCTGCTCCTGTTAAAACAATTACATTTTTGGCTTCAGATTTGATATATTCGGCGACACCTTCAATTGTCAATGACGATAATTTTTGCTTTATATCTGAAAAAAAAAAATGGTTTCAAACCTAATTTCATGCCGTAAATTGTTTCAAACAATAAATTTCATACAATAAATATCCATTTATATCTCTTTTGAGATAAATTATAATGAATCTCCACAACACCATTAACTATTCCATCCATTTCATTTTGGACCATCTATAAGCTTTTACTCAAAATATTTCATTTTAGACATATTTAGCTATATAACCTTTTGATTCTGATGCTTCAATTTCTGCTTTATTAGTTAACATTTTTTGAAAAAGTAGTAAAATAAATTGGATTCGACTATAAATCTATTGATATCAGCTTAAAATCATACTTTTCCCTTTTTCTTTCGTCGTTAATTGTCCTAATTTCGTGACCAACTTTTCGAGAATACTGGAGGAAGAACTGACTAAATTTTTATCATCCCTTGATTTCGAAGATTCCATTAATGGTGAACTTTCACGCTTATCCACTTTTTTTTGATCGCTGTCTTCTTGTTTTTCTGACATGCTGTCGTTTGTCGTATTGTTCTAAATAAGTAATTCATCTCTAATGACACACTGTTATTAGTTTTCATGAAACTTTACTTTCGTTTAATTTTTATTCAAAAATTTTCAAAATAAGTTTACATAATAAAGAAAAACCGACGGTTCAATCACTTCATAGAGAAGTTAGGAACTCTTAATGTAATAGAATGATTCTTCTAATTCTTAACAAGTCAATATTACATCAAGACAAATTCACAATACACCAAAATTTCTCCTAATATTTAGAACCCTTTCTTCTACTTCCGAATATAATCTCATCATGTCAAAAACTTTGTTCAACAAGTCGAAAATTTCTGTTTAACACATCCAAACTTTCTTTAGAGCCTTTTTTGACCATTTCACACAGCAGTTCAAAAAAATTTGTACGTACGTCAAGAACTATCCGAACAAATTTTCATTTACGAACTGAAATGATACCTGTTTAGTTGGTGAAAATGAAGAAAGAGAACAGACAATTTGTCGAAAATTCAGCAATCCAACGCTGCAAATTCTGCAAAATTGCAGTTGCATTTACGGCAAGAATACGTGGTCTGATTTAAAAATGCGATAACAGAAATGACGAATTGAAATGATTAGAAAGTGATAAAATTAATGGAACTTTTAAATGACAATAAAATTCCTGATTTTCGGCGAACTAAAGTATCGAGAATTCGAGCAAAGAGTTGGCTCAATTTTCGATATAAGTTTTGAAGAAAATTTAATCAGCATTTATGCTACCTTAATAGTTTTCATCATGGAAAATGATTGTTGCATCCATTATCAAATCTTTGTGTCCTCTTACTGTTCGGATTTTGGATCATAAAGATAACATTTAGAATGGTAATTGTGATATGATTATTCGAGGATATCGAGGAAAAAGTGGGAATCAGAAGGCAATCATACTGATAAATATGGACTGTCATATCAACAATTTATTCAAGGATGTCAAACAAAAAAATCGGAAAAAAGGATAAAAAGACGGAAAAAGCTTACGGTAACTCTCGTGACCTATTGCAAAAAGTTGCACACCATATAGTTGACAGTTTGGCATTACGATAGCACATGCAGGTAAATAGAGAAATCGGAAGTTAGTAGAAAGTGAAATTATACTTTCTGAGGCCTTTTCTACTATACGTGTGCACCCTTCTCTGCTGTCACATCGGCTGTTCCGAACTAAATCAATTTTCTTTTTTTTTTTTTTGAAAAATATGAGCTCCCGTTTCCGAGTGATAAGAATAAGAAGAGAAATTGTGTTTGACAATTAGAAATTAAATGAAGGTATTCGTAACTTTGTTCCATGATCAATAATTATGTATAATGATCAAGAATTGAATTTAATGACGAATTTAGCAAGAATTAAAGGTCGAAATTTGAGATATTAACATAATCCGTGGCATTCTTTTGGAAAGGTTAGTTATGTTTTAAAACAACCTGTATAAAAAATCACTGAATTTAAAGTTCAATTCAAGAATGAAGATTAGTAACAAAAACTGAAGTTTAAAGATGTAGAAATAATCTTAGGAGTCAATAACCTTTCCTTCTTCCTTCTCATTCTAAAATTAATCGTAAAATTGGTACGTCTATCATCAAGTTATTTCTTCCGCTTCACTTCATAAATGGAAAGATGAAGTTTTTAATCTTTTTAAATTAGATTTTAGATATGTAAATTTACTTTTCCTTTGAAACTTCATGTATTTCATAACATATTCAGGAAGTGTTGGAACAACCGAATACAGGAAAGTGATCGTTTGCTCGTAATGCAAATGATTAGTAACATTCTTGCATGTGTAATCATTTCCTGTTAACTCTAATCTACGCCACAATCTAACAAACATAGTTATCGCATGAAAAAATATATAGCTAAATCGCACTACAAGGGCGCAGTTGTATTGCGCTATCAATCCTCCCTCTTTTACTATTTTTAAACTATTCATACCGAAGAGTGGTTTGTTCTACGTCCCAGTTATCTAAAATTTCCTTATTACCCTCTTTTTATTATATTAATAATTTTACCATTAAATTTGCTTTATTGATGCGATATTTGTAATTATCATGTGAAATCTCGCGTTATCATGTTTTACTGATGCAGTATTTGTAATTGTGTATAATCCTGTGTTATCAAGTTTTTCCAATAATACACGAGACAATTTTCCCGACAGGAAGAACTGTATAAATCATATGCTGTAAAACTTTTGCTATTGAATGGATACGGATGGTTTGGATCTGATATGATTTCTGGTCAACATATAACCTCTCCGGTTTATTTCGAAAAGTGCCAAATCGAATATCTGGAAGATGCGATGTTGTATCCACTCATTCACATAACTCGATAGTTCAACGTTTAACTTCGAAAAAACAATTATAACAAATGAATAACATAAATCGTTATCTATTACGAACAACATGATAAATTATAATTTTTTTAAACGTGATTTTGAAATTTTAAAATTATGTCAAGTATATGAACTAAATCTGAATTTCCCTTCTGAAAGACAATTTCTATATCGATTTCAAAATGGATAATATCATCTGAAAACAGATGTAAATTTTATTTCAAACTGAAGAAAATATACTTCCATCTATTCATTAATTTTCTCTGTCTCATTTAATCTATGAAACCCGCTTATCTGCTGGAATTATGACTATTAGATGAATAATTCAACCGTATCCTGACAACTTTTATTGGAACTAAGGGATTGAAACGTTGACGATAAGTAAGAAAAATAAGTAAAATAAATACACAAATCTAGTCTTTCAATTTTACAAAAAATAAACTCCTAATTAAAATTCGCTTCATCTTCGGGTTTATGAAATTTTTTTCGAAAATTCCAAGACGTTGAGCGCTCTGTTATTCATGATTTCCTTCTTCAATTAAAAAAACCTTCCTGAATCGAAAAAAAAAAAGTTCCGACGCTTTTATGAACCAAATGTTTGCATGAGATCATACAGAAAATTATTAGGGATTTCTAATCAAATGATGTCAGTTTCTCGAAATAAGATGCTTCTTGTGCATTTAATAGTTTGGATCTGAAAAAAACAAAAAAAACTAAGATTACTATTTGAAATCATTTTCTATCAAAGAATTACTTGAAAAAAAAAATCACTATTGACTAACAAATTTCAAAAATCACATACATTGAACCTTCCGGAAAAGTGAAGCGCATACGATTCAATGCCATTGTAATCGAAGTCAAAAGAGGTACACATGTCTTGTTTTGCCATTCCTTATTCTGAAAAAATGGTCCTATCCTCAAGATATCAAAGCATTTCGTAAACATTATTGTAATTCCTATTACATATCGGATTTTTAATTTATAAATAAGTTAATTAATTTATAAATAATTTAATTAATTTATAAATAAATTAATTTATAAATATATAAATGCAAATTAATGTCTCTTATCCTTGTATTGGATTTTTTGTTCAAATCCTAATTTTTTATCCTCATAATCTTAGTCTTCTTCAGAAAGTTTGGATTTAAGGCGAAAGAGATACTGATATATACGTGAGTAGTGAAGACGGGAAAAAATGACAGGAAACAAGCACTGAAACGATGTGGAATTTTTGCTCACTTGAGAATTTCTAACAAAAAGGATACTGAAAATTTTCAAAAAATATAGCAAGAAATTTTTATAAAACTTTTCCTATATGATTATTCTGGTTGACAGACGCAAAACGAATAGCTCTTGTTTTAATAGATTTAGTACCTAATATGATCTTCCTCAGTGAAAAAAGATCAGAAAATAATTCAAGAGAAATACTAACCTTTTTGACGGAACGCATATACCTTTCGAGATTATTGCAAAAATTAAGTAATACCGATACTATTTGATGTAAATCTTTCTGTACCACACCGAAACGATCCTCGTTCAAAGATATGCAGATAAGTGCCGATATACCTAAATAACTGATGAAAATTTTCCGCCTAACTAGTAATATAATTCAAAAAAAGAACGCATTCTTCCCTCCCTCTTTCAGGCATTTATCTTCCGGAAAAGGCAGGATTCGCAGTTTTTATCTAATGTCAGATTTTAATTTTGTTTAAAAATTAGCGGTACATATTAATTTTTAAAAAGATTACTATTGTATACTAATGCCAACTAGCTGAATATGTCGTTTTCGAAGAATATGTCGTTTTCGAAACTACGAAAAAAGCTATCAGCTAGCCATTTGATAAGAATAATTTGATAAAATGGTATGCAACTAGACATTACTAATTTCGTTTCGTATATTTTCATACCATGCCATAGTCAAGAGATAAAATCTGGAGAATGGCTGATGTATAGAATGATGGTTTATTCAAAATCACAAACCATAACGTTAGTTAAATTAAGAACCGAATTAATGCAGGAAAAAAAGAAAAACTTCCAATAAACTAACTTTCTATAGCGAGAATACCAATGTAGACGTCGAAGAATGAAACAATATGATGATTGACATGAATAAGAAATTTAAATTTATCCAAAAAGGATGGTAATTTATTTGCAAGATCAGCATGTAAAGAATTCTTACTCTCTTTCCGCAAATTTCTAGGTAACAAACGTTGGCGAATACCATCTGGAAAATAATATTTAGCAAATTGAAAGTGGAAAGATTTTCAATTAACAGATCAACAGTATTCTTTTTTTTTTTTCATCCAGTATATTATTGGTACTTGAAAGAATTTCATACTGCAAAATTATAAGAATCATTTTCAAGTGAAGAAATAATCCCGAAGTAATCTCATTAATTTTTAAACAAACTCTGTGTTCTAGTCTCCATAAGTGACCTAACCAGGAAATCAGTTCAATAAACAGCTAAAAACTTGTATTATAATGTTTGTTATGAATGGATTAATGTATAATTGCTGTATCAAAAAAAAAAAATGATTGATAAAAGAGACCGGATTAATTTATCTTAGTTTTCTTGATTTTTTCAGTTGATATTTCATAGACAATAAGAAATGGAATAAAATACCTTTTTGCCATGCAATATGACCCAAAATAGCTGGATGATTACTATCTGATGATGATAGTAAAGGAGCGGTCTAAACAAAAAATCCATTACTTGAATTAATGATATTGCGTAACTTTTTCTGAATATTATAAAAAAATGCAAAATTTGATTGCCAAAGAGAACATGGTCAAGCCTCAATCAACTGATTGTACTATCAAAATTTTTTTAAATTAATCAAATTTTAAATAATTTCATATACTGTCATCATACAGTTATTCTGAATTATTGCAACATAATAACATACGTGTCTGCGATATATATTCAGTAATAATAAAGCCAAAATAAATGAGTAATCAACATAAAAAATCTTACAACACTTGCAAATGTTTCGGATCGAATCCGATCATTTTCATTTTCAAACTGTAGACTTAAATACTGTATCTGTCGCAAACATGAAAGTCTTACAGCATTCCAGTTCCGAGGATGACCACCTAAAGTTTTCATGAAAGTTTCCTTCGAGTAGTGTAAATTGATTTTTTGAAAAGCTTAGCAATTTTAGCGAATTAAATCTTCCTACTATAGCATATAGAGATAAAAATGTTTCAAAGGCTCATTCTAAAAAGGATTATAAGCTCAAAATTGCATAAGTGATTCATCTTCTTCGTTACTTGGAAACTGCAGCTTGCAATTTAACTACTAAATAGTTAAGGATTTTTAGTTAACTTTTAATAAAACTGAACTCCTTGTTGTCAAAGACAAAGAAGTACCTGGTTGACTTAAGGAGAAAATAACTTGACGACGACGGTGACATGCAGCACTTAATGACCGCAAATTCCAAAATGCGAAAGCCTGGAGAACGAAAAAAAAAATAAGGATTCAAAAACTATCTTATTAAGATGAAAAAATTTATTTCCATAAATTCAAAATAACCTTTATGATGCCATTAGATTCAAGGGCATCAATCAATGTTCTTTGTTCTTCTGGTGTCGGATTTAATATAGCATGGGGTGGTGGCATCGAGAATTCATAACTCTGAAAAATGAAACAGACATTAGACTGAGATTTTACTTATAGCAGTAGGATTTCTTCCACTAATTTAAAGCGCATGACAAGATTTTAGGACACTAAAAGATTGAGAAAAAACTACCTGAAGAACGAAGACCTTTATTAATCCTACAGCAATATGATGCAGAATCAAATGAACCATCAAAAGTACCGAAACACTGAAGTACAGAGGGATGTCAAAAAGATTTCGAAACAATGACAATCCAAATAACGGTAAGCCTGAAAAAGGCGGATTTCCAGTACCAAAATGAATTTAAATTGAAAACTTCGTTTCCATCTATCTTTATACCAAAGACATTTTGAATCCAAAAAATCTAAAAGTGTCAGTAAAGCTAAAGGAAACTCAAGAAAATCGAATAATATTAACGGAATAACTAATTCGAATTAATTTAAAATGAAATTCTCAATATGTGAAGAACAAATAGCAAGTAATAAAAATGAAAAGAAAAAAAAAAATAAGGTTACCACAAGCCACTACAAACAATGCGGTCCATTTTAAAATCTGAGAAAATTTTGTATCCAGGATACTTTTAGTTGCTGGTATTAAAACGAAATTAAATTGCATATAGGGCGGCATCTGAAATCTATTGAAATTGAAACTATGAGTATTAATGAATCCCAATTAAAATATACAGAAAATCACCAAATAAAGACTTTTAATGATGATTTTATCTAAACAAAAATTCTAAAAAGAACTTGAAAAAGAATTTTGGTAATCTAAATCTAAGCAAGCATGAAAGGACAAGTGAAAAAAAAAAAATCAAAGTAAAATGCATCCATTTTGTCAATCAGTTTACTGCTACAACTTTTTACTCTTCTTTCATCTTTATGTATTTATAACTCCTTCTAAGCAAGAAAAAAAATTCATTAAATATCTTCTTAAAAAAGCAAAAATAAGTGTAACGAACACACAGGAAAAAATATATAGCAAAGAAATCACAAGAAAACAACCTTTTTTTTTAAAAAAAAGAAAACAAGATTATGGCGAAGATATTAAAAAAACTCAATGGAGAACTTTAAAAAATCATACTTCAACAACTGGAAATACTAATCGATGATTTGTGCGGAATACTTCGTGAAAAGTGACTACAGCCTGTGCAACAACCAGCAAATAAATGAAGAATCTAAAATATTTCTGATTTAATTTAAATGCTTCGCTTTCCGATGCTTTAGCGCTCTCTAATATATATTAAAACCTTGCTAACCGATAAAACAAAATATAAAACTTAAAATACTATCATTTTGCATAAAGTCATTTAGCTGACATCATTTGAACTGCAGCTTAATTTTTTGCGGTTAATGAAAATACCTTGAAAATTCAGGAGAATTCGAACCCACTGACAAGCAAACAATCTGTGAAAGAGCAGTATTCAATGAACCGAAATAAATCAGCCATGAGCGTATGGATTTGCAAGAGAACCTACAAAACAAAAACATTTATCAATTTGAAAATACCATAAAATTCTAATAGATTTTTTTAAAGAAAAGAAATTCTTTCTTACCGAAATCCAGAATACCGGATACATCAAAGTATCGCTTCCATAATTCAACTCTATTCCTTATTATCAAAAAGTTGTAACAAAATTCTATAACATATTTCTCCGTTGAATCATAATTTTTTCTTTCTTGAAAAATTCCAACAGCTGAGAAACCTGTCTTCGTTATCAAAACGTAATACGAAAAATGCGAGCAAGGCAGCATGGATTGCACCGAAAATTGCAAAGAGTAATGCATACATGGAACTTCGAAATGAAAATAACAACAACGAACAATCTACAAATATTTCAATTCAATTTTTTTTAAAACATGTAATTAATTTATTAATAATGATAATCCATTATAGCTCTCCCGATGATTGCTTAATTATAGATAGTTTAGAAATAAATCTTGAATGTATTTTCAAGAGGCTACCACCCAGCAGCGTGAGCGTAAACGACATCAAGCATTGGACGCATTGACATAACACAGTGGTATACTAATACGAAAGATGTACAGAATTCTTAAAATATTCCAACACTCTAATAGGCATAAAGATTTACAAAAAATCCAGCAAAACCTAAATTTTTTAAGACTCTAAATCCCATGATTTTGTTTCTTATTTAGTAACAGATCAAATTAATCAGAAAAGGTAGTAAAACATTTCACATATTCCGTTTCATTTCTAAACAAATAAAAAAATTAAAATTTCAAAATTTACCTTACCTAAAACTGCTTGAATAGGATGCAACAACGAAATCTGCAAAATGCATGCAGCAATAAAGTACACTGCAACACAATATAGTCCAAAACAAATAATAGCTTTTAAGATTCGCAGGAAAACCTGAAATCAAATTTTTAACTATTACGCGCTGCACAAGATAGCACTTCAAATCTTATAATGACTACTCTAATTTAATCATGAAAGTTGGCATACTAATTACAATTTATGTAATTACAATAGTATTCATTTTTTCATGAATTCCATTAATAATTTCTGGCATCAAATTCCGCGACAAATCCAGCAAATATTCTCAAAATCACAAAAAATCGAAAAATAAAATATTGATGGAAACAAATAATAATAAATATGCTTACAATATGCTGAAACCATTGTGATATGGAATCTGATATCTGAAACTTTTGATGCAACTGCTCCGATGGTTCCGAATAAAAAGAGCTTAATTGTTGTTGTTTTTGATTATCGGTTGAAGGTGATACCAAAGATGGTGATAACGGAGTGAAATCGTGAAATCGTTCAGCCACTGATACCATTTCAATATCATTTATTCCTGAATAAACCTAAACACATTAATATATCTCTCCTCTTTTTAATAAAAATTTCTGTATCGCTCATCCACTGATAAATCAGATACAAAAGAGAAAGCTACAAATTTTTTAAAAGGAATATGAGGAACAAGAACTGAAACTTTCTTAGGAGGAAATAGATTAGATTCTGGAGATACTTATAAAAAGGATATTCAATATTTGACAAGCACGTTCTGTTCAATTCCTCTGATTCGCATTTCGATACCAGAGCCACTCAACAAATGACACGATCATATCTGGAAAAATTCGGGACGACTTCTAATGACTGGTTGCCGGATATTTGAAGAGGAACAGTACCGATCATTGGTTGCTAGAGATTTTTTTTTTTTTTTTTTTTTTTTTTTTTTTTTTTTTAATTTTTCCAACTAATTAGAATTTGTAAGTTGATTTATTCATCTCAATCACTATCAGTTAGCTTCACTGCCTAGTAATTTGAAAATGCAAGTCACTATAAGCAGAGGAAGCTTACAAAGATTTAGAAAATAGGGTTGTAACTTCCGAAGATTCAACAACTGATTTTTTCCGATTTTTCATTTGCAAACAAACAAAACTTATTTTGTCCACATTCGCTAAGCAGCAACCGGAGCGAATTATTACAAATATTACCTACCGCTAATAGGTTAAAAATGCAAAAGTTGCCATCACCTGGAAACTTTAATATTTCCAATATATCCTTTTACGGCAATAGATAATAATGAACATTAGTCTGAGAAAAAATATATATGATTTAAACAGGTTGAATACTTTTAAACGAAAAATACGATTTTTTCAAAAAATACATTTATGCAAATAAGTAACAACATATTAATTGAAGTATAACATTCAAAAATTCTTCGGATCCAAAATCTTAGAAACTCTTAAACATAATTATGATTTCAAAAGATGTTACCAACAGAAAATTGTTCAGTTTATGTAACAATTATGTAAAAACTCTCATACATTCATATAAAAAATTTTCACATTTCCCATTTCATCACATCAAGTTCTGAAAAAATCGATTATCATCAAAAGAAAAATTGCTTAAACTGTCAAAGCGATAATTTTCGGAAAAAAAGAGTGAACAAGAGAAAAAAAAAGAACCAATACAGAAGCAAAATCAGAAAATATAAAAAGGACCACTGGATCATCCTCGGAACTGAGGCCGTGGCATTCCTCCTGACGCACGTTGATTACTACGTGGGCCACCACGTCCCCGAAATGCAGTGCCACGTCCTGAAGATCGTCAAAGATATGCAATAATTCAGAAAATAAAAATAAAAAAGAAGATAAATAAACATACAAAAGACGATAAAAGAAATATAATCGAAGAACTATTCTAATATTTCCTAGACTCTGAGTGAAACTAAACTAGTGAAGTTGATCCGAACTGCAAACTTTATTATAATGCTCGCTTTAATTTATACTTGGTTAGATTTGAACATGTTTCCTAGAATTCCTGTCTGAAATAAGTCTAATTTGATTAAGTAAATTTCATATCATGTAAATATACCCGCTAGCATAAATAGCTTACCTCGAAGACCACGTCCATCACGGTTATCTCCCATTCCCATACCAACAGCTCCTTTCTGGGCCCGTCCAATATTCTTGAACATTGGTGCGTTTTTTAACATATCTGGCAAAATCATGAATCGAATCTTTGATCCACGAATAAAAACATTGTCCAAATGATGGGTTCTTCCATCGCGATAAGTTACTGTAACTTCGCTCATTTGACAATTCATGTTATCCTCTGCCTGAAATTACGAAGCATTGACATTTTTAGATAAATTTTCTTCGAATCATTTATCAGCTATAATTCTACTCAAAATAAAAGATGAAACATATTTATCCAGATTATTTGGTCCCTCCATGCAATGGATTTTCCATTGTTGAAAAAATTCAACTATTCTAACTAATTAAGATATTGAAGGTCAGCTCGTTTGCTTCTCATCTAAAAAATTTTATGGAAATTACCTCATTCAATTTACCACGATATACCTCACCAATCGTTGTTTCAAGAGTGATAACATGACCTTCAGCTTCATGCAAAATTTTGATCGGAACACCAATCGCAGTCATTGTGAATCTGTTAAGTAAACTGAAAAATTTCCTGATGGTGAGAATAAAAGATAATAAAAATACCGTCAACGACCTAATTTCAATAATTTCATTAGCATATGATTTGATTAGAACTTCAAAATGAAAAACGCAAATATATAAATCACAAAAGTACCAAACATTAATCGACAAACAATTCTTCGATTTGTAAAAATTTTTATACGAGTTTACTATAAATATATAACGATGTCACACAAATGATGAGATCGTTTACAGAATTACGTAAATACAATTAAAATTTATGAAATATGAGGAAAAAGTTAGCAAAGATTTCCGATGCCGAATTATGATATTCCTAGAAACAATCACATAATTATCATCTCAAAAGAACTGTATTTTTCATACCAATACTATTGCATAAACAAATATGTACATATATTACTTTCATACTATTTTACTCAGAGTACTAAAAGTGAAGCGGATTAATCCAATCAACCAGATCGTTTTTAGCTTAGTGGAACAGCGACAACTGATAGATGCATTACATATTTGTTTCAAATAAGAAAAAGAACATCAGTTTCAAAGATAAATTCATAACTCATAACGCAACACATTCAGAAATACGTCAAGAAGATATATATATATATATATATATATATATATATATATATATATATGTATATATATATATCTAAGGCAATTCCAATTTATACTCATAATTAAAGATCTCCGTTTCTGAAGAAACCTTTGCAAAATTATAAAATTCGCTACTGAAAGAAAAACCAGATTTCAAATGGAAATTTGATATTAATAAATATAAAACGACAAGTAAACAACAGAAGCAGCAAAGTATTTAAAAATCAACTATAACTGGAATACATAAATTCAAAACGACAAATCTATGCCATTTCGCCATCTCAGATCGTGACTGATTATTTGAAGTAGATCTTAATAACGGCATAAATGCAAATGTATTACTTTTATGCTGACAGCTTTACAAGCAGTAAAAAAATTACAGATGAAGCAATATATTTGCCTAAGTAGTAAAACATGCTTTTTTATTATATAGTTCTCTAGAGCTCCAGGCTAATAAATGAAATATAAAGATCTACAAATGCTTAGGAATTTCGCTGGTACGGATTCGACCGATTAGCTGTTTCATTCCCCGCACAACGTTCCGAGTTAGAGGAGTTAATTCTTCATCTCTTGCATGAAGCAGCTGAAAGATTAAGATGATACAAATTGGGAAATAGTAGCCGTCAGCGCCCACCAAAACAATATATTTCGAAAATTTCCTGAAGAATTCAACTTCTCAAAGAGCATCGAGAAATCTTTATTCAAAATTGTGATAAGAACCTCATTGACAAGGAAGGCACTTTCATCACTTTCTGTTTCGTTTCCCGCAATCACTGGTGTGCCAGCAACTGAAAATGCCACTTCCGCTCGACGTAAAGTACGGAACTTGATTTCATCACTGGAATTCAGAATTAGAACTCGAATTCAATTAATTTGAGTCATTGCAAAAGTGATGATTCAAAAATTTCCCATTTTATTAAAAAAAAAAAAAAAAAAAAAAAAAAAAACTCAGCTCTATAAATAACTGTATATCATACGATGCTTCAATCTGATGTCTAAAATGATACATCACATTAAATCCAGAAAGGATTTGCACTTACCCATCATGGACTTTTGGTGTTATGGCCCGCGGTAAATGAATATTTCCAGCAGGTGTTTTCAGTACAATGGATCTGGTATTTTTGCACCTGAATAATAGCAATCAAATGGTGAAGAAGAGAGAACTTTCTAGAAAAAAAAAAAAAAAAAAAAAAGAATATTGTGGATGGTACCCTCCTCTATAAACGATTCCATACAAAAATAAGCATTTTAGAATTTTGGTCTACAGGAAAAGATATTCAGAAATTAAACCCACGCCGGAGTTTTTTTGTTCGACAATGCGTAAAATGGTTCGGGAACCAGTTTGCGTGGCCCTCGAAGCCGATTTGCCCAAGTATTTGGTTTCTGATCCATTCTGGATCTGTTTTTACTTTTCTTCCTAACACACGACTCACCAGCGGGCTTGTCAACAATAAGACCTAAATATTCCCAATGCAACGATTTCCAAAAGAAATAAAATTCATTCCATTTATTAAATACTGAACTAGCTGATTTTCTTTTCAGAAAAAGTAAAAAATTTGATCACAAGAGTGGAAAAATAATTTGATTTGCAAAAAATTACCAATAGTTTCACATGTTGCAATGAATTCATTCAGACTGCTTTTGCGGAGTTTCTGAAAGCTGATAATATATTAAAGCTCACACCAACAATTTCGTTATTTTTGTTTTTCACTGTTCAAGACTCATTGCGTCCGATCCATCAAACGAAGATGAAGCATTTTTCCAAACGTTTCAGGTTACCTGCTACAGTTGGACGATAGCCAGCATCGTAAAGCACTTTTTGAACGAGAAAAAAAAAAACAGTTTATAGTACTAGACATCACTATGCTAAAGTATATACATTCTAATTTTTTTTTGGAAAACTGATCTATTAATATGATTTAGATATAAAAGGATTGATATCGTCAAATTTAATAATAAACTCACTTCCGGCAACCGATCAATTTCTTGAAAATATGTCTCAAGGACATCATTTACATTAATAAGTCGCTGAATTTCTGCTAATTTTGCTTTACCTACAAAAATAATAGAGACAAATCAAATATTTTTGAAACTTTTGAAAATAACCGATAGAAATCAAATCTTTGTAAACCATTAACTTATTTACATGGATGAATCATAAAATTTTTTTCTAATCAATAAGTTTCAATTCTTCAGCAATCAATTTTGCAAACTGATAATCAGTCAACTTCTTTCTACTCACTATTAAAAAACATGGGCATCGATAATTATATCAGTTATTAACTAATTAAATAATCCATTTATTTGCCCATCCAAACATTCATCAGACAGACAACTAAAACAACCGTTCATTAATTCTACTGTTTCATCAACACAACCTTGCATCTCGAAGTTTGTCTTCCATTCTTGAATTCTTTGTAACATATGATCAGATTGCTCCATACCGATAATTTTCAATTATTCCACAAATGACCCAACCGAATCCTCCTAACAAGAATATTGAAAGCTAAAATGAAATCTATAAAATTTAATGCACATCATGCAATTTGCATCTTTGAAAATGCAAATCTCATAAAAATGTAATTACTCATACTTCGTATTTTTTATATACTTTACACATACAACATATAAAATTGAATATCAATTTCCTGGCAAGCATAATATATTTACATTACACGAACCTAGCTTATCCAGTAAGAATAATACGAACACATGTAAATTAACCTGCCTACTCAACATGATATATATATATTGAATTATTTTAACGTCGAACATACGTTATATTATGCAAACATATGTATTCTGTTGCTCTGTCATATAAAAAATTTTCAGCAAAAGATTCGCAACAAAGTGAATAATTATTTCAATTTCCATTCCCATTTTGTGATCCTACTTCTTCATACTTATTTACTCAAATTTTCCTATTGAAGAATGTATCAAAATAATGCTATGAAATATACAAGAAACATATCTTTAAACAGTATATTAAATTATTTCCAATCTTAATGGCTGGTTAAATAAACCGGAATAGGTTTATAATAGTTACAGTTCTTTAGTCCAAAATCGAATTTCGTGGCAAGAAATTCTGTAAAAATGGAATTCCATTTCAATGGCTACTTAACATATCCTGAAAAATATCTTCATTAAGTCCCCATCAATCCCGATGGCACTTGCACAAACTCCTCAGGCACTCCGGGAATACCCGGGAAGCAAACCACTACCCACCGCAGTTTTCGGTATTGTGACAATTCAAAACCCTAACGTACGCCCGAAAATTCATTCCCATGTCGACCTGTGCTTAAACTTCGGGCATACAGCATCATTTATGGATGCCAACAATTACTCTTTTTGGGCTAAGGGTTTTGCTTGGAGGGCGAAGTAGTGCAGGGGTGTGAATTAGGTGAAGTTTGCAAGTCGGATTCAGAAGGAGTGATGAAGTTCTGGAGGGTGGAGGATTTATTCCGGATCAGGAGAGGAAATGTAATATACTGCAAACTCCCCACTCTTCTTGTAACTGTTAGGAAGATTGAATAAAAGCTTGAGGTTGCATTACTGTTATGAGATTGCAAACCTGGATATTTAAGATTAAAGGCTGTATCTCAGTTAGGTATTAACTTTTGTAATGACTTAAAAAATTACTTAGATCAGACGGCTCAGTGACAATGGTTAGTTACAGTTGATGTAGGTTATATAAACAGAGAAATAAGTAACTTAAATTATGTACCTATAGTCAAGGATATACTTGACACGTTTAAGGGTGCAAAGATAGTTAGTTCAACATTGAGTCAGAGCAGCGATTATTTTTCTAAATCGGGTTCATTACAACCTGTGAGCGTTATGGAAAGTAGGATATTGGGCAGTAATTCTCCCTATGCACCGGCTGCATTGAACCATAAGAGTAAGAATAATTCGGATGATAGTAGTGCATGATTTAG
Source organism: Onchocerca flexuosa (assembly GCA_002249935.1). NCBI lineage: Eukaryota > Metazoa > Nematoda > Chromadorea > Rhabditida > Onchocercidae > Onchocerca > Onchocerca flexuosa. The sequence goes on along the minus strand of KZ269978.1, from coordinate 2,545,115 downwards.
TAATGAGCGTCACAACAATATAGACAAGAAATATTGTACTAATAATGAGAGTAGCTCATATCTAGCGTTACCAAATAAAGTGTCTGATAAACATTTAAGGTTGGACAATATCAGTAGTTATACAATTCTAATCCATTCTGAGTTCGGTGGCTCATCTGTAATTCGGAAACTCGTTTCACTGTCGACGAATTGACAGTGATATTTATTTATGCGTCTTTTTTTTCTTGCATTTCAGGATTTGCAAAAATGCCCCGACAAATAACCGAAATCAAGGAATTCCTGATGACTGCTCGGAGGAAGGATGCGAAATCGGTCAAAATTAAGAAGAATCCGGATAATGTGAAATTCAAGGTGCGATGCAGCAAATATCTCTACACTCTCGTTATTCAGGTAAGCAAATATTCTAGTTCTAACGATCTTTTTAGATTTTTGTTTTTTCTTTTTATTACTTCATACGAAATGACTCGAAAATTTTCTTACTTCACATTAATTTCATTTAGTCCCTTTTACTTGCTTCACACAAAATGAGATTAATTATTCCAATCATTAATTCATGTGGATCCATCTTTGGCTGGATGATAATTTGACTACTAAATATTCCACTCTTGATAGTTATCGTTCTTCTGTTGAGTTTCATATCCATTAGTGAATTCTCGATAGTGAAGGATTTGATTATGCTAATATTGCTTGATCATATCGGGTTAGGAGCTAAAAGAATGCAAACAAGATTTTCAAATGGCTTGAAATCCGTGAAAGCAGACAGCATTTGTCACTTTTTTTTTTTGGTGCTATTTTTTTTTTTTTTCTGAACGAAAAAGTTCCTCCAGAATGCTTCTTATCCGGCCATTTCAATATGTAACATTTCGTTTTATCATGATGTTCAAAAGGATGTAATTTTAGAATGTTTTGCTTGGAATAATAATATATTTTAATCTCAAGAAGACAATTTTTCATTTCACATGAAAATGTAATTTTCGAATCGTTCCAGAAAATATTCTTTTCAGGATAAAGAAAAGGCTGAAAAATTGAAGCAGTCATTGCCGCCAGGTCTTCAAGTAAAAGAGCTGAAATGATAGATATGATTCTGGTTACGATATCTTCTGTTGATTTCGTTTCGATATGATTTGGCATATTAATTTTTATTGTTATGTGATTGTTCTGTAAATCTTGGATAAACAAATTTTTTGAATCAGTTGTAGTTCACATCTTAGAACTAATTCTGCTTAGGTTATAAATGAATTAAAATAATGCATATTATCTTTGAGACTCGGAAATTTGGGCAGTTATCAATTACAGATGTTTATGCATGACTCATATACAATAAGAATGTTTTGCGCTGTACAGATTGAATAAATTTGATAGAGTGAAAGAGTTTTTTTTATCAGATATTTTTAATATATTATTTGACGCATTGAGATGATTGAAAATCAATCCGATTTGTTTTTATTAAGTCTCAGCCTTGGATGGTGCTAAACATCAAGTATGTTGCTACAAAGGAATAAATCAGCCTCCGAAATTATTCTACTTTCGAGACGAAAATGAAAATCTTGAAGTAAAAGTTATCAAAATTCAAATTTGCATCAAATTATAGAGTTCAAAAAACTCAAAAACATGTCTGATGTATTGGGGTAGTTTTCATCCACGGGCACTTGAGGTTAGCTTGGCCGCATGAACTATGTCCAATAGCGCAATACCAATCGTGATAAAAGAAAAGAAATACGGTCACAGTAACCAATAAAACATAAATTGATAATGAAATAATTTCCAAACGTCGAATCACTCGTTGCCATCTGGTCCGCAAATTGTCTTGTGGCATAAGATTCATCATTTCCGAACTGGAATTTTGCAGATATAATTCCATTATTAAGTATTTAGGTTTATTTAATCAAATCTTTCAGCAGCTTCGAATTTTTGGTATTTTCAAAAATTTGAAAAAAGTCTTAAAATGCATAGCTGAAAAATATTATAGAATAATTTCTTTGAACTGTTTAAATTATTCGGATATCTAAAAATGATAGCTGTAAATTGTAGCAATTATATCATATTGCTTTTGATGATAATTTAGTTTGAATAAACATTTTAATAGGAAATGATGTATTTCTTCATACAACGTTTCATTATAATATATTTTATGATTTCATGGACTGAAAAGTTTTTCCCTCATTCATTATTCGGAAGCAATATCCAAAAAGAAAAAAAGGAAAAATAAAAGAATGGACCTATAGTTTAAATGACGAAATAAATTTACTTATTTATAAAATTTATAGTGTCTCTAATACTTTTAATTCTTTTTTGTTCCTTTTTATTGCGATTAATCATCATTGTTTTTAAATAAAAATTAAATTGATTTCAAACAGAAATTAATAAACATTACGAACAAACCGTATTGCAATAACGGATGCTTCGATATTTCTTATCATATCGATCAAATATTCCCATGATTGATTGCATTCTTGTTCAATGTCATCATAATCTGTCATCAAATTAGGTGTAATGGCAAATCGTCCCCTGAGTATAGGTGGTGGAGAAAGCCTTGCTGAATCATTCTATAATTCTAATTTGGCATCTTATATTAATTACAATAAATGGGACTGTTGAGAAAAAGCAAATACTGAAATTAATATTATAACTGAAATAAAGATTGCACTGAAAAATTTATCATCTAATATGTGATATTAAAGTATATATATATTATATATGTATAATCGAATCAGAAATTTTTCAAATCAAAAATTTGAAATAAAGGTATTAATTCATTAAATTAATGGGAACGGAAATTTGTAAGTTCATGTAAAACTTCAATTTGCACTTAATGTTCGAAGGAAATTATTTGTATGTATTGAAAAATGATTAAATTAATTAACTTACACGTGCGATTAGTCGTTTATTGAAATCATTCGAGGGAATAGAACTAAAATAAACATTAATGTAAGGTAATGAGTAATATTTAAATAAATATTTCATCATACTGAAATTAATTTCATCCAAAAAATTGTATGATTTGATTTCTAATAGTACAGCGATATTAGTATATTTATGTGAATGAATACAATAGCGTAGATTGTTTGATTAAATTAAATTAATCGTTAATTAAATATATTTAAATAATATTTCACTTGTTTATTCAAATTCAAAAAATGATTACGGTAAAAATCCTGTATTTATGTCGAATGAAAGCCAATGTAGATACCATGGTATATGATTTTTACGTCTTAAATCTCTTTCCAAAAAAACAAACATTGATGTGGTAACTGTTGATGAGCCAATTATTGCCAGTAAGATAAAATAAAATAAACCTATAAAATCCAATTCAAATTCATATGTAATTACTCAAAATATTCGAGGAAAGAAAATTTAACATTAATAGGATAATGTAATTGAAATAGATGCCATTTTCTTTTTTTTACTTTCTGAAATAAAATTCTTTTAAAAAGATTCCCGATCCGGGATTGATTAAAATACCAATTATTTATTCATAAATTAGGAACAATTTCTAATTTTGGGAGCAGAAAGAAGTAGAAGAATAAGAAAGAAAGTAGTTTCTTGAATTTTGTTTTTTTTTTTTATCTTTCAATGTGAAATATGTTACAAAACTGAATCCAAAATAAAATTAATGAAATTCAATTGATTTCACCGCCAAATTTTTTGCCTTACTTCTTAATAATTTTGATTAATTTCCCGTTGTTACTTTATGAAAAAAAGAAAAAAAAAGTATTCGTAAAAATTCATGCAATTGAGAATGGGTGGAAGACGTTTCGTCCCACAATTCCTCTAATCATCCGCTTTACCGAATGTAACAGCTTCAATAAGTGCTCCAGCTATCCTGAGGGAATCTTCAGAGGGAACCAGCTACTAGACTGTTCGATTAGTCTTTCGCCCCTATACCAAAGTCAGACCATCGATTTGCAAGTCAGAATCGCTTCGGACCTATGCGAATGTTTTTCCTTCGTTTTTGTAAAAATAAATTCACATAACGCGAAATTCCTTCTCAAAAAAATATCTATAGAAATTTATTTATCACTGGCTGATCCAGCTAGTCTATAAGGGTGCGCGTGTTGAATAAATTCAGTCGCTGATAAAGGCGTGGAGCAGGGCGGGTTAAAAAATTCAATTCGCTCATTTATTTTACCTGTCACAGATGTGATACATTAAAAAAAAAAAAAAAAAAGTGGTGAATAAAACCAAGCATCTGTTCGAGTGCGACGTTTTTTCAAAATTTCAAAGCAATCGGTGCCGAACTTGCCAAGTTATTTGGGAGTAACAGGCAGCATTTACATTTTTGTTTATAAAGACATGGATTGGAATTTTTTCTCATTAAAAATAAATTCACATTTGAAAATTTGATATGTTGAAAATAAATATCATTTATTAAGTAAATACCTGTCTATTTTAAACTTTATAAAACCATTGAAATAAAAAGAAAAAAAAAGTTTTTTTTTTTCCACCATAATAATAATTCAAAATAAATACTAACCAATTAATGGAATACCGGAAAATGAACCACGTCCTTTTCGCGCACTTGACATGCTAAATTTTGGCATATCTTCAACAATAGCAAGTAAGATGACACTCATACTCATTAATGTCATTATACCAAGTCGAAATTTTGCATCTCTTAAAATTTGAATAAAAAGATTATTATTAAAATTAATTTAGGCTTTTTTTTCGCCCTTGTTTTTGAGCCAATTAATCAATTTTTCTTTTGCAATAATTTATATGTCATATAATTTAATTTATACATATGTATTTTTTTAATGTATAATTTTACTTTTTTACATATTGATTGAATTCGATCAAAATTAAACAACACGTTACCTCATTCTACCACTTGTACTTGGTGTATGAAATCCGATAACAGCTACTAAAGTGATAATTGTACTTGGTATAACTAAGTTAAAAACTGAAAGCAAAAATAAATTAGTTGAAAATATTTAGAATTTTTAATTAAGAAAAATGGCGATTTTTTTGCACAGAAACTCTTTTTTTTTTTTAAATTTAAATTTAAATACACTAATGTTAATGAAATAAGTTATACCATAGTAGAAGCTTTGTCGAATTAATACAAGATCCATAATAATCATTTCCCAAAATAGTGGTGGATCCAAGTAATCATAGAGGAAACTATCAGATACAATATGGCTATGACTCTTAAAAATTGAAAATTAGTTTTTCAATTTATGTAGATTAAATAAAAGAAAACTTGGATTAAAATATGATAAATTTTTGAAAATTCAATAATGTAATTCATTGGGACATGGTTAACCTTGGGATATCCTTGGGATATTGTAAATATCAGTATATCTTTGGGATACAATGAATTTTGAGATATTTAGCAAATTTTGAGGATAGAACTGTAGGAATAAGAATATGATAAACCTTGAGATATACGTAAAAGTTTTGAAAGTATGATAAAACTACCGAAGTTTTGAGAATATGACAAAACTATAGAAATCGTGAGAATATGATAAAACTACAGAAATTTAATTCTATATAATTCTTGAATTTACAAATTGTTAATGGCAATCCAGAAAAAATTGATTAAAAAACAAAATATCACTAAGAATAATTGGAAATTAATTTTTTTGACCAACTTGCGCTAAAATTAAAAAAAAAAAAACATATTAAAGACATTTTCAAATCAATTTTCAGTTCCATTTTTTGTTTTTGGACTAAATGACACACTTTAAACTAACTACACTAAATGTTCACTTTGCATTATGACACAAATCCGAATAAACTAGTCACTTTTACAATGACTAATTTTATTTATCATTGCAAAAATCCATAACAACTGATGAAAGAATCATAAACTTAAAAATTATATTGCAATTATTTCAGATTAACACCAACCGAATCAAGCTGCCATTCTTGATTGTCATAGAAATCGATCAAGCTAAGATCATTGGAATACAAGGAATATTTGATCGAATCATTAGAATGAGCCCAGGAGCCAAACAGCAGTGTACATTGCTGACTGGAAAAAAAAAATGAATTTTAAAAAATGTATTCGACAAGAAAAAAAAGTTAAAGCTAAGATGAAGAAAGTAACGAATAATTTGATAACTAATAGAAATTCCAATTTATTCATAAGAGTTGGAATTGTTGAATTCTAAATTTTACTAATAATGAATAAACACAACATCATATTTCCTTTCATTTCTAATCTAGTGATACAGAATTAGATTTTATCAATTTTAATTCAACTTTTAACAAACGAATAAAAGCTTTGCACACTAAGCTGCTGATTATTGAGATTTTATTTTCGAAAATGATTTTTTAATAATTATGTATTCAAGACAGTTAAATTTTATCTCAAATTGTAGCATTATTTCTATTTAAAATTAATATTTGAAATAAACAAAATGAAGTCTTTATACATATGGCATGAAGTTGAAATTAATTAAGTTTAAAACAAATTAAAACACTCCAAATTTTTTTTTTGCAAAATAATCAAATGAAACTAACATGTCGAAAGGGAAAAATTTAACATCCAATTTGCATAATGATTCGGTTGAATAAGGCAAATAATAGCGAACATTACCGGTATAATTTACACGAACATCATTATTGCTCAATAATTTTACTGCTTGATTGAAGTGATGACTAAAATTTGCGAATTTTCTGCGAACTTTTAAATTGCAGCATGAAAATAAGTCTTCATTTTTTTCGCATTTATAATAATAACTATATCTATAAATATGTCGGTATAATTTAGTAAATAAATACTATTAAATGCAGTGAATGTATAAATATGCTTGCATTTCAAGCATTGATATTAATTATAATCATATATAAATAAATGCTTACATATAATTGCACCAAATTATATACATACATTTTCATATACTAATTAATATCAATATTTAATTGAAGAAATGATTCGTAATTTGATAAAAAAAAAAAAGAACACAATGTATGGAGATAAATGACTCGTTAAAAAAAATTTATGTAATTAATAACCAACTGACGGATTTAATTGAAATTATAACGATTTTAATCCATGCTTGAATTAAGATCTAAAATAACAACAAACATTTACCTGTAATAAAGGGAAAATTCTGGAATCCAAATATCATTTGAGGAAAGGAAAATTTCGGTAGCACCATCATAATCTTTTGGATTCCATTGTAAGAAGTCATCTTTCCAATACTAAAATAAAATTTCAAATAATAATTTTAGATATTTGTCACTTTTAAGTATTTATTGTTACTTTATTTTATACAAAAGTCGCATGATTTTAATCTTACTTAATAAAAATGAAAATGACAGATGAGTAAAAAAAGAAAAAAAATTTAAATGAAATTGAAACTTTAAAAAACAAATTGATAAGAATTCAAAATGCTTATGACAAATTTTGTGATAATTTCATTGAACAATAAACAAAAAAAAAGTGCTGAAAAAAGCAAAAGCTAAATTGAAGAAAATTCTTTCGACAACTGTTTAAAAATTTATCAAATTTAAATAAAAACTACTTGTTATACGATATTTGAAATTCGTGCGAAAATTGTGTAAAGAAGTTGTTTTTTTTTTTTTTTTTTTTTTTTTTTTTTTCTTTACAATCTTAATGATTTTTTCTGAAGCAATTTTAATTAACTATTTTACAACTTTTAAAAAAAATTAGAAGAATGCGAGACAATTTTCTACAGCTCAATTTTTGTAAAATTCATGAGAAATTATACAGTTGAATTTACAAAATTTCTATTGTATTCATAATGATAATAATAATAATAATTAAGCGGCAAGAAAATCATGAAAAGAAATTATTTTTCGATTTCATTGATTTATTATATTTGTCATTTCCTGTAAGAAGACACCGAAATTTCTGCGAGTGAAGTCTTTCACAAAAAAAAAGAAGAAAGGAAACATTGATAAAATATTATAAATACAATGCAAAACATATTAAAAATTCAAAACATTTTGTGATGAAATTAATTTGAAATCAAATTAATCGAAACGATGGCGAAAAAGTAAAGTATTCGTTATCATCTTGATAATTCTTTCTTTTACCGACAAATGCCATGGAACAATAATAAATGAGCCATTTCAAACTTTCACAAATCATCTGCTCTCGCCCGCCATCTTTTTCCCTTTTCCCTTATTTCCTCTTCTTTTCTCCCCGACAGCTCTCGATCCCATCTTTCTCCGCTTTTTTCTTTTCAAATGCATACCAATAATTGTCAACCGATTTGTCGCATGCCTTTCATTGTCGACTGTTTTTATCACTTCTTTTCATCATTATTTACAAACAAATTTTGTTAAAATCAAAAAAAAAGAAAAAAAAAAAACTACAATGATAATTTCAAAATTATCAATCTAAATATGATAATTTAAGTTTTCTGAGTCTTGGAATCCAAATGTCATCACTCTTAAAATAGTCTATATCCTGGTGTAATTATTGATAATTTAAGTTTTTGCCGATTTTTGAATAATAATGATAATTAAAAATTTGCCAATCTAAGAATAATTCAACTATTATAAATCTTAAAATAATCATGGTAATTTAGTTCTCATCAATCTTAGAAAATAAAACAACCTAATAAATCTTGAAATAATCATAATCTAAATCTTATTAATGTTATGTTTTCATGATATAATAGATTGTATATTTTGATCTTTCTTAAACAATTATCAATATTGAACATATTTTTTTTTACTGAAATACTAGTACTAAGTGAAATAAAACATTTATTGCAACAAATTACATTTTACACTGATGAATATTTTTGGGAATACAATTTATTCTCAAAATATCAGTCATCAACTACAGCAATTATAGTTTATATTAATTACTTAATACTCAGTATAATCAATAATTAGTTACGCATATCAATACTTGCTATCTACGACAATCATTTTTTCAACAATCATAATAACTGTTGTCATATATGCTGATTCTAATTCAATCAATCGTGATAATATTTCTGACTTGTGATAATTATTAAATCAGTTGATAATGATAAATTAATGGTGATAATAATATTATTTGTTTTCGCACTCATATGCTATTTTAAGCGACCTTTCAAAATTCTTTCTTTTTTTCAAATATTATTGATAAGAATACATAGCGAATCAAGCAAATGCTTATTAATGCTCAAATTCCGGTTAAATAACTTTTCTTGTTACAATATTCAATTTTTTAATAATTCAAAAATTAATTACATCAATGCCGAAAATGTGATATAATTTTGCAATTTCTTTGAAAAAAAAAAAAAAAAAAATTTCTTATTCATCACAAAACATATTTTATTTTGCATCGATTCATTCAAAAATTTAATAAGAATTTATAAAAAGTGTTTAGTATTTACGCTTTGTTATATTCGTTTCCAAATTTTTAAAAATAAACATATCATTGCACCATGCATTTTAATTTCACGGGTATTAATTGCTAAATTTTTTCCTTTTCAAGTATGAACGATCGCTGCAGTGGGACGGACCGAAATGATAACAGCATGGTGTCCTTTGTTTTAAAAATATTTTTCAAATTGCATTTAAGCCATTCTAAATGATTATTTACATTATATAATTTGTATGTTATATCATTTAGAAAAAAAAAAACATTAATTAATTAGCAGTAATTATTGGACCTAATTTGACAAATGCTATTTATAACATGAATTAGTGAGAAATATTATTCAGTAAGTATTATTTATTTTTCCACTAAACGAAAATAGAGTAAGTTGAATAATTAATTATAATGTTTTTTTTTTTTATCAAATTTAATTTATTTTTAATTTTTGGAGATATTTCAAAAAGACTGCTAGAATTGGATTATTTTTTTAACGGTTCATGTTCAAATTTAACATTTTTCATTTTGCTAATGTTTACGTAATTATGTTTTCAGCAAATTTGCATACACCCTGATAATATTATAATTTCTAACTCTTATTAGGTTTACTTTTAAATTTTAAATTATCAAATTATCAGAACAGAAAACAAGAAAAAGAAAAAAATGAATGGTTTAAATATTCCGATGATTAAATTTATATTAGAAATTAATTATTTATTAACTGCATGGAATTAGTAAATGTTAGAAAATTATTCATACGTAATATGTAATACGTGATAATATGATAATATGTATTTCGAGAAGAATTTCTTTTTATGCAAGTTTCTTTGACCTGATTGTTTCACAAAAAATTTTTGATAAATGAAAAAAAATAACGCTATTCATTATTTTATTACTTCAGTAATGTTTTTAAGTTTTATTTTTTTCCATTTCTTTTTTCGTTTTCTTTGCTATTTAAGTATCGAAATTACATTGTAAAAAATTGAAATTCGAATTAGACTTGATTTCAACGTTAAAATTGATGGAATAATTTTGCAGATTGGTAAATTAATGTGTCAAAAATTTCTTATTCTATTTGTAATCAAATATTTCTATCAAATATTAGCAGAACCAACAAAACGAACGAATGAAGGTAAGATAAGTTATTAATTATGAATCAATTGATGTGAATTTCACTTAAAAATAACCTTTTTATTAATTACTGTTCTTTTGCAAACATAGAAAAATGAAACTAAATAAACAAATCTTGAACGCTAACTCTTATTTTTATAAAAAGTAATAAAATGAAACACTGTGTGGTTCAATTAAACTGTTAAAAATTATGATATTGATTATAAATTTAAATTTGACAGAAAATAAATGAAAGAAAGAAATAAATGCTGGAGTGAAATAGCACATTAAAAACGAATAAAACAAAAACTTCGTATTTCAAAAAAAAAAATAGAAAACTATTGCAAAAGCAAAATTATGTTAATTTAGTGGAAAAAATTGCGCATCAAAATTTCTAAAAATTTACTTTGTTATTAATGTTCTGAATTATTCGAATTTTATAATTTGTGGTAAATTTATTCATAACATTAAAATATGAGTCATAAAAATTGCAATCATTCAATTTTTCATTGATTTTTTTTTCGTTTTATATTTTTTTATTATTAAATTCAATTTAAAAAATTTCCAATTAATGAATTATTAAAATGCCACATTTATTCTGACACAAAAGAATATTAATTAATATTCGAAGTACAATAATAACAGCATGAAATTTTTTCCTAATCAAGATTAAATTTAGGAAATAGTTAAAATTTGAGCAAATTCAATGAAACTTTTATCTTTAGGCAGAAGAAATTATGAAACATTAATTGAATATAAATTTTTATAACTTATTATTGTCTAAATTAATCAATTGAAAAATTTTAAGCGTAAATTTTTCATTTGAATTTTTATATTCAGCAATACATTTCTGTGATCCATCAATACCTAATGATTGCGGTTTCGAAGGAAAATGTATACGGCAATTAAATGGTAATCGGTGTCGCTGTCCAATCGGTCGTATGGGTATAATGTGTCGTCGTAAGTGGAATTTGAAATTTGAAAAAAATTCGAAAAAAATTTTGCATATTCGAAACTTAAAATGAACTTTACAGTCCAATTTCAAAATGAATTCGCAACTTTCTGAAATGAATTTTACATATGATATATGAAGAAATAAGCTAAAATTGATTATGTACTTATAGGAAAACTTTAAAAACAAAACAAAGACAAGAAATGCAACAATCGCATTTTATAAATTTTCTTATGTATTGTAATAAAAAAAATCCTTAATTACCGATTCTTAGCAAATAAAATAATTGGAATTAAATTGGATTTTTACTTTAGTAGAAATTTGTAATTTCAAATTTCAAAGTTAAAAATTTTTTTAGGACCTTGTCAGGATATCTATAAGTCATGCAAACATTGGAAAGAAGAAGATCGATGTCGATGGGCTAGACCTATTTCACCATTTTTTGAAGACAATTGTGCCGAAAGTTGTGGCATATGTAAAAGCAATGGTCGATGTTAGTTTAAATTTAAAAAAAATAAAAAATCACTAATTTTTTTTTCTATTTCATTAATTTCAATTAGACTACATTTTATATTTAAAATCATACGTATTGCTTTTTTTTTAATCCATAAAAAAACAAATTCAAATAAAAAATTTTAAAGAAAAATTCCTATTTGAATATTTTAGATTAAATGTCCTTTAATATGAAAAGAAAGAACGATAAAAAATACCTATTTAAATGGTGCCATTTGCAAGAAATATGTCATTACCTAGATTTGATCGCATAACAAAAAAAATTAAATTAGTTTCAATATGGATGTAATGAAAGTTCTTCATTAATCATTATTTAATTATTATTTATTAATTGATATTACACGAATTATTGCTTAAATTTAATTAAATAGTTAAATAATTTAAATTAATTTCAATATGAACACATTATATTTCACCAATCAATATTTGATCATTATTTATCAAATAAACAACAAATGTTTCTTTAAATTGATCATTATTTATCAAATAAACAACAAATGTTTCTTTAAATTGATCATTATTTATCAAATAAACAACAAATGTTTCTTTAAACATTTGAAATCATTATTTCAAACTACGACTGTTAATTGATGGTTACTGTTACAATTGTTTATTTAAAATTAACTAATTGTAATTGAAGAAATCATTATCTATTCACTTTTTACTAACTACTATTGTAAACATTATTGTAAAAGAGTCTTTTCGTTATCACTCAAACCATTCATAATAAGATTAAGCTATTATTACCAATATTTGAAATGAATTAGATCATTTAAGTAAATTTACAACTTTTACCACTCAGATTTATTTCTCTTATTCTTTCTTTCCTTTTCTTCATTGAATAATAATTAAAAAAATCAAAATTTACGACTTACGCTTCTGAGATAATATGTAGTCATTTTTGTAAAATTCTTAATTCATTCCACAAAAAAGCAAATAAAAGTAGAATTGTGCTTTCTTCCTTCATCGAAGTTTGCTTATTTTGGGATTATTTAAATTTCCAATCCTTGCTTCTCTCTGATGAAGATACATTCAATTTAATCACTGGGTTATGATTTCGATCGATAAATAAAATGGAAACCAAAACCACAATACATAACGTTTCAAATTGAATTTAAAATAATTACAAATATATACCAAAAGGAATTTAAAACAAAATAGAGCATAATTTTTTTTTTTTTTGTTTCCAACCAAGGAAAAATTTGACTATATAAGTTTTTTCTTTTCAAACTTGAAAATGAATAAGAATAGAAATTTGATGCAAAATATTTAGAAAATAAGGGGAAAAAAAAAGTTTGTTTAGAAAAGCAATTACTCCTTTCTATATTTTGACCCCAATTATTGAAAGCAGGTTTTTTCCAAATGGCTGACAGGATTGCGCAATTAATAATCAGAAGTTCGTCAAAATTATGGAAAATCAGAATTTATTAATTAATGAGTCGTTTAAGATTCAGATCTGCCATTATCAATGTATTTTGTTGCCGATAATCAATTGTCGTTGATAACGACATTCCAAAAAATGATAGGGTGGGATGATTGCCATCCTTTATAAGTGTAAACTACTACCAATAGAAACGATCGTAAACACAAACCGGTCAATCAGACCAATCAATGTATTGAGAATTTTAAAATTAAATCAACGAAGTGTTTGAACAAATTGAATAAATAAAAACGAAATACAAGAATCTAATCAATTACATGTTAGAAAGTAAAGATATTGAGCATTTTATGTATTTTATTTAATGTTAATCGCTTCTACGATTGCAAATAATGTTTGTGAAAAACATTTACTATCAATAAATTAATTTTGGGAAAGAAGAATGAACAAATTTGAATTTGACATTTCTTTTAAATTGGAACTAAAAGAAATTCTGACAAATATATTCAAATTGCTTTTATAAATTACACATATAAAAATTCTAAAAATATTTCACAGAATATTTTTAGATATTTTCAGCTAAATATTTTTTATTTATTTAATTACTTTTTGAATACATTTTAAGTATTTTTAAAATATTAACAATTATTAATCAAAATAATTGAAAATTGTTCATTAATATTTTCATGCACCTTCCAAATTCCACATTTTTTTAAAAATATTTTTCAAATATAATGGTGCATTTTAATGCAAATTCAAGAATAAATTAAATTCTTACTATAATTTGATGTTCTAGAAAATAAACATTTTCAGCATTAAAAATTCCATTACCACCGATTCTTGAACCAATATCATGGATAATTGGCCGTTGGGAAACGGTAACATCAGCCGGTGATCGATTTCCGGTCTCATTTGAACATCCATACAAGGAAATCTTGGATATCTCACTTGCCGAAGCACCAATGTTCGATCGCCCACCCGTTAATATTTCGTTCGTTTTTTTTTTTTTTTTTTTGAAATATTCATAATCGAAAAAAGAAGCGTTCATTTTTTATAAACAAAGAAAAAAATGATTTAATAAACCGACTAATTTTTCAATCATCTTGCAATTTAGCACCTAATTATTCAATTGATAAAATTTTCACACTATCTAACCCTTTTTCACTGAAGTATCCGTATTATCAATTCCTTTTTACTGTAACAAGTAAAAAATTGGCAGTTTAATACAGTAGTGAAAATGAGTTAGATATTGTAAAAATTTTTTTTCAATTTTCAATCATTTTCCACTACAAAATATAATATTTCAATCATTTTTGATTAAAATTTTATATCTTATAATGAAAAATGATTGAAAAAAAATGGTATCCAATTTTTTAATCCTTTTTCACTACAGGTTTTTTAATCTTTCCACTACAGTATCTATTTCTTAAATCCCTTTTCGTTACAATATCTAGTTTTTTTTTAACCCCTTCCATTACAGTATCTAGTTTTTAATCCCTTTCCATTACAATATCTAATTCTTAATCCCTTTCCAATTTCACTTTTTCAATCGATAATTTCTCATTACAATGCCTAATCTTTTTTTACTATAATATCGAATTTTTTAATTCTTTTTTTCGATAGCGTTTAATTTTCCAGTCTAGAGCTTTTATATTATAGCATCCAATCTTGCAATTCAAAATTTTCACGTTAAAGTACTCAATTTTCCAATCTTTTCCTTTTACAGTATCTAAAACTCTCTATCATTATGGTATCTAATTTTTGAATCCCTTTTCATTACAAGATAAAAATTTTCAATTCTATTTCACTAAAGCACTAATTTTTCAATATAAAGCATTCATTCTACAGTGTCCAATTTTTCAATTCAAATCCTTCACATTACAGTAATTTTTCAATCACTTTCCATTACTGTTTCTAATTTCTCAATCGAAAGCTTTCCATCACAGTACCTAATCTTAAAAATGTAACTGAATTTCTAATAATTATCAATAATTCATGGCAATATAACGAAGGAAAATTCGTTTAGCGTCCGAGCACACACTAATGAAGGATCAGAATATATTGAAGTTGGTTTCATGACCGGAAAACCGTCCGTTGAATTAACCGGATTCATCAAATCAAATCAATCATTAAATGAAAATGATCAAGTTGCTATTGAAATGGTCAGTAATACAGGTACTGTTCTAATTCAAAACAAATTTTTAAAGAGAAAAAAAAAGGGATTAATTCAAATTAATATTGAAAGAAAAAATTTGAAATTAATATCTATATTTTTCGATTTTTATATTGTACTTGTAATTTAAAAAAAAAAAAAGATTAATATTTATTTTATATGACACATATTTATACTTTTCTATTTCTTCTACGATAGGTGTTATTCAAAAGAATGATTACATTTTTCTTAATTTTTATATTCTATCTCACAAAAAAAGCTTTGCAGTGGTTGTAAAATGGAAAATTGAATTTTATCCCATGGGATCCTGCAAAAGAAATTGAATTTCACTTGATTTATGAATCATAATAGAGAAGTTTTGAGAGCCAAAAAAAAAAAACAATTTTATGTTATGTCTAAATATGCCATATTTTTCTGAATAATTCGACCAACTAAAAGAAAACTGAAACTTCATTTATAAATTTGGTAACTAAATATGCAAATATTTGCTTGTAACTTTTAAACATATATCACTTAATTATCATTTTGAATTATTTTAATGAATAAATCTCACAAATAATTTAAATTATTAGAACGGAAAAGCGAAGGAAATGACATGAAATACTGCAATCAAAAAATGAAGTAATTTAATGTATGACAATATTTTGAATCGAATTTTAATTAGTTTTTATTCGCAATATTCGACATGAAGTAATGAAATAGTTTAAATAACTGTTTCCTCTTTTATAATTAGAAATTTCAGCCAAAATTCTACTCATTCTTAATTAAATTGAATTAATTCTTAATTAGATTAAATTAAACTTTACTTAAATTTACCTGTGCTCAATTATAATTTCAAGACAATTGATTTCATCTGGCATACATTTTATTAATAATATTTAATTTCAGCCAAAATTTTGCCTATTTTTAATTAAGTTGAATAAAATTAATTAAGTTTATTTGTGCTCGGTGAAAAGATTTGGTTGCTTTAGTTGATTACTTAAACTCATTAACACTACTAATAATTCACTTACGTCATAAATTAGAAAATACGATTTAATTCAATTTTTTAATATTAATTAAGCATAATATTGAGAGAGAAATTTAAAGAAGCGAAACTATTCAAACCAATGAATTATCATTCATTTTTTCTTCAATATCAATTATTAAATTAAAAATTCTCAATTAAATTAAACTTTTATTCATTCGTTCATTATCATTGCAGGCATAATTACAATTGAAGAAGGAATTTTGCGCGACAATGAAATTTCGCTTACTTTAAAATATAATCAAGGAATACCAAAAGCGTCTCAATATTTCCTAAAAAAGGTGTTAACTTATTTTCCGTCAATTTTTTAAAGATTTTTCGTTTTATAAAAATGAATTTTTATTTTATATATTTCAAAACTGTATAACATTACTTTTTTTTAGTTATTTTTTTGCAAATTCTTATCATTTTAAATTTTAAAAGTTTTTCCGTTTTGCGGAAAAGAAATTATGTGTTGACATAAATTTTGATTTAAAAAAAAGGACATAAGATTAAATTTAATACATATATATATTCCCAGGAGTTTTGAAAAATTTAGCAAAAATTTACGATATCAGATAAGTGGCTAAAATATTGTGAGGCTGAAGAAAAAACATTAATTTATGTTTTGGTTAAAATAACATATCTTAACATGGGAAAATTTCTTGAATATTATTTCAATACTAAACAAATTGATAAAATTGTTGTATACTTGGCTTAATGTAATTTTTGGAATAACTAAAATTTATGCTTATAAAATAAAGTAGTAATTGTCAAATATGGAAAGTTTTTCGACTGTATTTGAATAATATGTTATATGGATTGCAAAAATACTATTAATTATTAAAGTTTGTTAAACATTATTAAAATTTAAAATTGCAAAATTAATGAATTGCTACAAATTCTAATTTTATGCAAATAAATAAAGAGGAATTTTTTTTTATAGTCACGGCGATCTTTCAAGTTAAAAAATTGGAATATACTAATGGAGAAGACAGTTATGGAACTTTCAAATGGTACTATCCGGAAATGGCTGAAACGATATCGAAGGACGAAAGATTATTTAATGGAATATTAAAATTGTTTAAAAAAAATAAGAATAATTGAAAAAGCTTACCAGCTCGAAACTACCTGATAAGCTGATAGTATTTTTCACAGCATCCTAAAAATATTCATTTTTTTTCCATAAGAATGTTATCAAATTTTTGCAAAAATTTGCGGATGATTCAAAAAAAAAAATTCTTAAGCTCTGATGAAATTGTCCGTATAAAATAATCATATCGTATTATTAAATAATCATATATTTTAAAATTTCAAATTTGATAAATAATAGTTCAACATTAGATAAACAAATAAATTACAATATGTAAACAAATAAGAATACTTTTGGTTTTTTTTTTCTCAAATATAAGTAAGAGAAAGATATGTTTAGAAAAGATTAGCTAAAATTTTAAATTAATGAAATTAAGCTTGAATTAAAGACAATTAATTGCAATTTGAATTTTTTTTTGTGTATGTTTACATGTGATTTATATGAACAAAACAGCCTATTTTTTGAAAAAATAAAATATACATTAGATTTTGTAAAATTTGTCAATTATTTTCACCAATAAAAATACATAAATGTTTGCTTTAAAAAAAAGAAAATAAAAATTTAATTTTTTTTTTTTTTTTTTTTTTGTATGCAAACAATATTTTATGAATGCAGTCAAATATGACCGATCGATAGATCAAATTACATCAATAAAATTAAAGACTAGATAAAAAAAAAATTTAAGCAGCTGATCTATCAATAATATAAATTATATTGAATTAAACATTAATTATTGAATATCGAATTGTAGTTGGGTATGTATCAATAATATCATTCAAATTAAATATTGAATTATTGACTTATTAAATTGTTGGAATTGAAGTGGAATTACTGAAATTCAACATATAAATATTGAATTGAATGTATTAAAAAAACCACAAATATTGATAAAAAATCTAAATTAAATTTTATTCAATTTATTAAAGTATTTGCATGTTGAATTATCGAAATTACTGAAATTTAAAATTGAAATTATTAATTATTTCTATGGAAAATGATAAAATTAAAAAAAAATAAAAACAAAAAATAAAAAAATGCTTACCAATTTAATAATTTGATATAAGAAAACACTCATTGTAACACTAATAATTTTATTTGGATGTATGACAGGTCGTGTACCTTTCTTGTAATATTTCAACAGATCGCTATGTAATCGATATGTTAACGGTACATCACGTCGGTTCAATGGTTCGTTGAATTTTGTATTATAAATTGTTGAATTAATACAACATGAAGATGACAACATCGATGATAGTAAAAATATTAGAAACAACAAGGAATAAGCAAAATACATCGAAATTATTGCCATGATTTTGGTAGTTTTTGATAAATTATCGATTTTTCAAGTGATAATTCTTCTGATTGAATGCTGGGAATGGAAGAAATGCGTATGTGAAATATCATTTTCCGGTTTATGACTACAAAAGAAATCTGGAAAATTAAACGCATTAAATAAACTATGAAAAGAAAATGAAAAATAAGCTAATAATTGTAAAAAAAAAAAAAAAAAAGGAAAGAAAAAATGAGCAAATTAAGGGAAGAAAATAAGGAATAAGTAAAATGTATCGAAATTATGAAATCATGACTTCTGTAATTTTTGATAAATTGAAGATTTTTCGTATTTTTGATTTACATATATTTTTTTGATAAAATTTAAAAAAAATTTTTCTTAATTAATCTTTTTTGATTAAATAGCAAGAATTCGAAAATAGTTATTTTTTTGAATGAATGGTCGGAGTGCGGAAAATTCTTAACTGAAACATCGTCTTCCGGTTTTATGATTATAAAAAACGAAGAATTCAGAAAATTTGAAAATTGAACAAAATCAAAATGCGCCGAAATTAATGAACCGTGGTTCGAGTGATTTTTGATAAATTGAACATTTTCCATATTTTTTTGGCCCTTTTAAATTTTGTTAAAATAATTTTCTTCCTTTTGTTTTTTTAAATTTTTTTTATTTCTTGATTAAATGATAGAAGCCGGTCGTAAAATATCAATTTTTGAATAACGGATGTGAACAAAAAAAAAAAAAAAAAAAAAACCCGAAAAATTAGATAAACCATAAAATAATAAAAAATGTATTCTTTTATTAAGTAAAAAATTCTTTTTTTTTTCGGAGTTTTCAAGGAAAAAACTTCAAAAAGTGCAAAAAATTATTACTCATTTAAAAAATACAAAAAAAAGTTTTTCATTATCTTCTCTTGAATGAAAACAAGACAAAAAAATAGAAGAATGACTGAATAATGTTTTTTCTTTGATAATATATGCGAAAATGATAAGTTTATCAATTGGTGCGGAAGAAAAGAAAACAAAAGAAAGATTCTTTCGTTCCTATTTTTTTTTTCTTTTTTTGGCATTCTCCTTTCTTCCCAAAACTAAAAAAAAAAAATAAAAAGTAAAGTCAAAAGGAAAAAGAGAAAACAAAAGAAACAAAACAAAAAATGATAACGGAAAATTTTGTCATTTCCGTTAAAACTTTTTCCTGAAAAAAAAGAGAAAGACTTTTTTTCTGCTTACTCATTATTTATTACTCAGGAATTTCTAGGATAGATAAAAAGACGAGTTCAAAATGAACAATGGATAGATGGATTGGATGACGTTTCAGAATTCAAATTGGGATTGTATTTGAGAGCATGTTGTTGTTTGAAGGCGAGAAAAAAGAGACAAACAAAGTAAGAGGAAAATGGTGGAATTGGAAATGCGGCCCAAGAAAGGGCATTGATTCATTGAAAGAAACATATGTGGATGGATATGGAAGAGATATGAGAATATAGGCCGGAAGAAGGAAAGTTTTCAAAAAGCTTCAACATTTATTGCTTTTTCACTTCATGTCTTGTCTTTATTCCAAGTTTGCCTAAATTTGACCAATCCATTATTTACACTTTAGTTGCTATTTCTATTTCTATATACATGTATATAGAAATATACATATATGTATATATCCCTTCTGTGATCATTTAGATTAGACTAATTTGAATTAATTAATTCAATTAATTTAATCAAGTATATAAATATATTTGTTTTTAATTTAATTCAATTAATAATCAAATATGTACTTTTGATAATTTTTTTTTAAATTTTACTACACATGTATGTGTGTATGTGTATGTCTGCATATGTATCTGTCTGCGATTTTTTTTATGTGTCTTTCTGTCTAATGCTTAAGCATCTATGCATGTATGTGGCTGTAAATGTGTATGTATGTATGTAGAAGTGAAAAATTCACATAAACTTTACCAATCTAAATTTTAAAATTATGGTAAGAAAGGAAATTATTTTAATGTGAAAAATAATAATTTGTAAGAAAAAGTTTGAAATTTTCATCTAACCTTTACTAGATTTCTATCAGAAAATTTGAAATTCATATGAAAATTAGTTGTTAAATTTAAATTTGATAAATAATATGACTGAATTATCAAATATGACAAAATTAATGATTTGTTTCGAAATTTGATTCTAAAATCATAAAAACAGTAAGTGAATTTGTGTGAAGAAACGTTATAAAAATTTGTATACAATCAGAAATTTTATTTGAGGAAAAGTAAAGCACAAAATAATTAATAAGCAGTGAAGTAATTTAATACTTAACAATAGTGTTCAATACATGTTACAGCAGGAAGAAAAGAAGGCAGAATGAAAAGGCAGGAATTCCTTCGATATATTATAATCTAAATAGCAATTAAAATCTTTCATTTCACTAATAATGTGTTACCAAATTTCTGTTCTTTCTACAACATTGAAAATGAATCATTCGAGTATGTTTGAGTACTATTATTTATTATTATCAGTACATTCGTATATTTTATAAATGATATTACTGATTGCTAAATTGATATGGTCTAGATAAATAAAATTTAATGGAGTATTAATATGAATTAGAAATAAAAACAATCAATTAACACTATAATTTTAAAAGCTGAAAGTCCGATATCATCGTCATCATTACTATCATCATAAATTTATGCATAAACATAAATTGCAAGATCGAATTATCGGAAATAACGGATGATATCATGCCAAAAGCAAGCTTTCATTTCTTCAAAACGATTAAAGCATGGAAGAAATGTTATATCCAATTGTGTTACACGACCTAAAATAAATAATAGAATTTAAAAAAAAAAATAATAATAAAGAAAAAGAAAACAAACATTCGATTTACGTCATTTTTGAAGGTTGGGAAAAAGAAAAATGAAATTGCAAAAATATAATAAATTCTTAAGCATTTATTCTTCCTAATAAATGGCAAAGGGCAAAGAGTACGACAATGGAATACGAAATCAATTTTTAATAAAAATTTTAATATTCGATATATTCTGAAGAATTTTTGGAGAATTTTAGCGTGAAATAATCAAAAAATTACCAAGTTGATTTATGAAATACATATTTTTTGCTTAATTTCAATTAAATCATTTCAAAATATTAGCATTTTCATTTATAATTCAAATACATTTTATACATTTTTGTAAAACAATGAGCAACAATTGTTTTAATTGTTATAAATAATTTAAATGATATAGCTTAATAAAGTGTGAAATAATAAAAAATCCGAAATTTAATAAAGAATGAGTAATTTAATTGTAAAAATTAAATCGAATTTTTGATTACTTGCTTTAAAAATTTATAATTGGCCATACATACAGCAGAAAAAAAGCTTTACCAGGTCTTTGATCACAAAATATCAGACATTTATCACCAGCTAATGTTGTCGTTATACCATTTCGCATACAACACGGCCTATGATCACGACCTTGGGCAGCACAAAATTGCATCTCTTGTATAGCATTAATTGGACATCGGTCTTGTTGCAAATACATTAACGTCACCTAAAATTATTAAATTTGTTAAAAACATTAAATTTCATAAAATATATTATATTAATTTTGTTATTTTAAAGTTGCAAAATTATTATGTATATATGATATGCAAAACATACGGATTAAAAATTGAAGTTTTAAATTCAGGAAAAAGAGGGATGGAGAGGGAAAAAAAAAGTAGGTCAAATGAACGTCCCATATTGGCATTGGAATATTTTTCAAAACATGACGATTACATTATCATTAAAGTCTTAAAGATTGTCGACGACAACAACGACTAAATAATCATTTCATCAAATAAAAATACGGTTTTTGGAAATAAGAAAAGGCTTAGGAGAATGAAAGGATTGGATGATGGGAATTGGTGAAGTTTCCAAAATTTTATATTTTAGATTTATTTTCTTTTCTCAAATCTTTATCAAAGTTGGAGCTTCTGAAAATTTCTAGTTTTCTCTTTTTTTTTCCTTCCTTTTTGATATTTCAACCTCCAAGTTTGATTTTTTTTTTTCATATCTTTCTTCTTTGTTTTGAATTTTATTGTTTTGCTTTTTTTTTTTTGCAACAGAATAGCAAGAATTGTTTTGCAAAATTAAAATGAAAAAAATTTCTGTTCGTTACTTAAAACAAAACAAAACAAAAAAAGAACAAAAAGCAAAAACAAAAAGGATAAACATGACAAACTATACAGTTTGTTGATTGTAGTTATTAAAGTTGCATTTTTTAAGGCATGCATCTGGTAATTGTCGATCCATACAACATCCCAAAAATGCTTCATTTGGATCCTAAAATTTAAAAAACATTAAAGTTTTTGTTCAGGTCAAAAATTTGCGTATTTGTGCAAAATTTGCAAAGCATTATTAAAATCATATATGCATATAATCGGTTTATCAATCTGCACAACTCCATTTGAATTTTAAAATTCAAAAAATATTGAAATTTTTGATTAGGTCAAAAATTTACATATTTATGCAAATTTCGTGACGCATTATTATAATTTTGTTTACATAAATGTATGTATGTAAACAGTTCATTTGATTTATAATAATGAGGGGATTAATAATAATAGTAATAGAATTTATAATGATCTTTTTGTCATTTGATTATAATCTCGTTATCATTGTTTACTTCATGAGCAAATAAAATTACTTATTATTTGTTGTAAACAATATTAGTTTATAGTAATGCTGGATAACATCGGAAAATCTTAAATTTAAATAATTTAAAAAATTCAATTTACTCGTTTTTTTATTACATATTTTATATCTGATAACGAAAAATATCTGTCATTAATTTTTATGCTGATTATTAAAAATTACTTATCCATATAATTTTTTTCTCAAAAATATATTTCTTGCATTTCCAGAAATTTAAATCATTGTATTTTAGAAATTTAAATTATTCTTGGATGAAAGATATTTTATAGTAAAGTAATGACGGTGTAAATGATTGGAATTTGAATGGTAAACCATGGACTTGTTATTTATGCATATGGGTTATGTACACAATTATAAGATGAATTTGGATTTTTGAATTATTCGAATCTTCAAATGCATGCAGTCAGCAATGCATGCATTTATAGCATGCTGCAATGGAAGTATGACATTTTAGTGGAAATAGATACTAAAATATAGACGAAAGTAGGAATAATTCATGTTCCAAAATAATATTAACATTATAAGCCTTCATAATTAGATCAAATAAATATCCGAAATTAAATGGGATTGAAAATAATTAATCAGAAAATAATCTACTTGAAGTTGTCGTCCTTTAATTGGAAGTTCAGCAGCTGTTGGTGACAATGCCGCAAGCGTTTGTTGTTCATCCAATGGTATTAATGGCTGATTACCCCTGCAAAATAATTAATTCATTAATCTAAATTTAATAACATAACAATTGACAAGAAAAGTAACTTCTAACTTTGAACATAGTAAAATTAAAATTTTATAAGATTTTTCATACAGTAATTTAAAAAATGAAAGAAAAAAAAAAAAGAAGATTAACGTACAATTGTTTAAAATTATTTCTTGGGAGAAGCACTGAAGATTCATGTGGTCTCCTATTAAATGAGGTTTGTGATCCTTGTAACCATGCCTGGTCATTATTTAACAATAGTGGGTTGATATTTTTAGACCCTCGAGCTTGAAACCTATGACAGCCATAATGTCCACAACCATAAGATGGTGGTACTGGTGGACAATAAGGCCTTCCACAAACTCCAGTCGCATGACACTACAACGATTGATTTACATCACTTTGATAGAGCTTTATACAATTTTGCATCACTCTCATATAGTTTTAAATAATTTTACATCACATTGATATAATTTTAAATAATTTTACATCACATTGATATAATTTTAAATAATTTTACATCACATTGATATAATTTTAAACAATTTTGCATCATTTTGATGTGGCTTTTAAAATTTTTTAAAAAACACAGTGATGAAACCCATAATATTTAAATTTGTATATTAAGGTTAAAAAAGAAATAGAAAATTAAGCAAGAATTAGAATATGCCTTTTATGATTTATTAAAAATATTCATTGCTTCATTTTAAAATAGTCTTTATCATTATCCCACCATAAATTTTTTTGCAATTCCTTTCTTAATATTTTCACTATAATAAGTATATTATTATAATATCGATTTCCTTCCTTTTTTAAATTTTAAAAATTTTTCAAATCATTGGATATATGATGATTTATAGAATTTCCACCATTTAGCGGTTTGAAATATTTCAAAAACGAAAAATTTGGAAACAAAAAAAACAAGAAAATCTTGCCGCAAAAATAACTGGTGGTAATGAAAGTGCAAATCCAATTATGAACGTACGTTGAATCATATTTGTTTGCATTTCAAATCAATTCTGAAATGAAAAAAGAAAGAACAATTATTAGAAAATAATATATTCTTGACGTTTGACCTAATTAACATGCTAAGAACTACTAATTTATCATTATAACAAGATCAGAACTTTTTTTTAAAGGAAATAAAAATTTGATGTGGATATTGCACGAATCGATAATAAATAGTTATTTGGCTAAATCGAATTTCTTTCTTTTTTTTTAATGTATCATCATATTACAGGAATGAATTTTAATTTGAAATAAATTTAAGCAAATTTAATTAAGTGAAGAACAAGTATTCTAATGAGAAAGTTTTAAAGAAGAATTATACGCAAATATGAATAAATAGTGAAAGTTATTGTTAAAATATTTGCTGCTAATGAAATTATCATTTTATCACAGTAAATTTAAAATATGATAAATGATTTCAGGAAATGATATCCGATAAGTATATGGCAGTGAAGTTTCGTGATAAGTATAAATGCTGATGATTTATTGTAATCTATCGATTTACACCTAAATGCTAAATATCCATGAAGCAAAAATTGATTACCGCCAAAGTAATCAAACTTTGATTATATAAGAAGTTATCAATGTTTTTTTACATCATACATATTAAATTTGTTTTTTTAATGATGCTAAAAAGTATGGATAATGATGAGCCTAAACAATGATTTATAGGTTTAATTTGTTAAATTTAAAAAATTTTAGCTAAAAATTTGAAATCGTTTAAAATATATGTACTAAAAAATAGTTATTTTACGTGTAGAAAAGTTGGAGAATTTTTGATGCAGAAATAGACAAATATAATTTTACTCTTATTTCTGATTAAATCTTAATAATTATCGTATAATTATAGCTAAGGGAATCATTATTACAATTTGGAGAGTAATGATACTTATAATCATAGTATCGCGAAATTTAATATTTGATATTATCATACGTGCATAATTAAATACTTGTTTATAATAGCAAATATTTTTGAAGCAAAACAAGTAATAAAATAACGTATGCATTGAAATTGCAATATATACATAGCAAAATTTTTTTATTTCATACAAATAAATAAAGATGAAATTCAAAAAAAAAAACGAAAAAAAAAAGAGGAAATTATTGCAACAGGTTTTAATGTTTCTAGTTCAAACGCAAATGTCTGTTATCTATTTCTATTTTTTATTTACTCATTTTTTTTTTTTTTTTTTTTTTTTAATTTTTA
>KZ269978.1:2456907-2510578 GCA_002249935.1 Onchocerca flexuosa | reverse complement strand
TTTATGAAGTAAAAAAAAAAAAAAAAAAAGGGGGAATAAAAAAAAATTTTTTTTTTTTTTTTTTTTTTTTTAAAGCAAAACACTGAAATGAATATATTATTTTAGTAATACAATGAATTACTCAGCATTTAAAAGAAGACTTATTGGATGTTGAAATAAATGATAAGTTTTCATATTCTTGTACCCTAAACTTAATCCAGAAATGCTAATTGCAGATAAAAATTCCCAAGAGAAAAAAATCAACCACTTGAAAATCAGAAAAACTTGAAGAATTTTTTACTTGTTCTTGTAACCATATCGATGATGATGCTGGACAAGGAACTATTTTGTTATTTGAAGTAATAATTGTACTTTGTTAAGTAAAATCAACTTCGGATTCTAAAAACTCAAAAAAAATTGGTTTTTTTTTCTAATTTGAAAAAGTTTTTTCTTTTTTTTTGCATCAAAAAAAAATGTTTAAACAACTATTGTGGTTTCAGCATTTTTTTTTTCTTTTTGCATAAAACAAAAATTTTTAAATGTATTTTCCATCATGGTAATTTGATAGCGATAAAATATGAATATTTTACATTATGAACAAACTTAAAAAATGCGAATTGAATAGTGATTAAGTTTTCTTCATCTTTTTAACAAAAAATTTTTTAATTTCCTTAAATCTAAATGTTTGGAAATATTTGATGACTACTTCTTTATTTAGAGGTCGACAAAATTAAAACTTCCATTTTCAAATTAAATTTTTAGATTTCTAAATCTTAAATTTAAAATACTTAATTGTTTGATAGCCATATTTGTTCCATTATTGTTTTCTCATTCTAAATCTGACTGATGATCAAATACATTAAAATGAATATTCTGAAATGAAAATTAAGCAAAAACATTACTAAGTAATGATACAAATTTAAATTACTCGTTTTAATTTATTTTTAGCAATATTTCAGACCCTATTGTTGATGAAAATAAATTATTATTTAATTTCAAATTGTTAGAAAATCGCAATTATAATTGTTATCAAAAATTGTAGCTAATTTTAATCAAAAATTGCAATTGATTGTAATTAGAAATTGTAATTATTTATAAAAATTATTTATAATAATTGTGATTATTATCATCATCTACATTCAACAAGATGAAATATTTATTATAATTTATTATTATTGACAAATAGATTATTTGTTTTATTTAACGTTCACTATAATTTTTAATTTCTTTATCTATTACTTAGTGGGATTATTCTAAATTAATAAAAAGGATAATGTTAAAAATTTGTTGAATTTGTCTTTTTAGATTATTTTCATCATTCAAATTATCAGCAAAACATATCTCATTCGTAAACAAATTATTTTTAAAAATAATTTCAGTTACAATTTGTTGTTACTTGAAATTTATTAATACCATCATCCTTATATTATCATTAATTAATCAAATTTATCAAATTTACTTACAATCCCAGCTTCACGAAAACGTTCTTCCAAAATGCGCAATTCTTCTTCACGTTCACATATTTGTCGTCGATGATAATAATCGTCACGTAAAACGTATGATAACATCATGGAAATCCGCATAATGCGCAGGTTGTTATCAGCATAATAAATGCGCCAAGGAGAATAAAACGTTACACGTAAAAAGTTAAGCAACAACATCCAGCCTTAATTTTACATTTTTAAATTTTAATTAATATTTTTGCAAAAAAGGTGAAAATTTTTTGAAAAAAAAAAAAGCAAATCTAAACAAAAATTATTATCGATATTTGAAAAAAATTGTCTACGATTCTCTAATTAATTCTGTCAAATATTCTTTTTAATTCATTTTTCATTTTTAATCAGTTGCTCTTATTTTCTAATATCTTTGTTTGCGACATGAAAAAAAAAAGAAAAAAAAAAGAAAATTGAATTACAAGATATTTTTCAACTTCGCCAAATTAAAATTTTTGCCAAAATTACAAGCAATAAAGATATATTACCTTTCGAATATTACCGATTGTTGTGAACGCCTTCTCAAATCTTCGAAATCATATTTAATCCAATTATCTCTTAAATCCCTACTAAATATCGCATCAGCAATTATTGATTCAAATAATATTTAGATCAAAAATTCTATTAACTATTCCTTCATTACTACAATACAAATTATTGAAAAAATTTAGATTCAATAAAAATAACCTGAAACTAATAAAATGCTAAACTTAGTTATGCGAAAGATAAAAAATTAATTTCCACGAATTTTGATAAAAAATGTATGTATAAATAACTTTTTAAATTTTGAAAATCAATTAATATTTTTCCACTTTTTTAAAATTTTGCACATGATTAAATCAGTATTTCATGCATTTAATTCAGTTCTGATATTTAATACTTTAATGCAATGAATTTTTGAGAAATTTCAGAAGGAAAATATATATTTTTAATATGTAAATTTCTAAAATTTAAAAGTCATGTTTTTTCCTTTTTTAAGTCTTATACATGATTATATCAACATGAATGCATTTAATACAACTCGAGTTTAGCATTTCGATCTTTTTTTTTCTTATTTAAAGAACTATTAAATCTAAAATTCCAAATAAACTTGCCAAACGAGTTCCTTCAAAGATATTTCGATTCATATTATCTTTAAATTGTTCAGCTATATTATCACTTCGATCCAACTGGTATTGTGAATGCATAATTTTTTTTTTTTACATTCGAAATTATTTTATTAATTAGCCAACAAAGTGATATATAGCCTAAAAATGTGAAATGTTCGATATTTTATCAATAAAGATATTTTTATCACTTTTCTTGTTCAAATTTTTTAGAAAAATAACTTTAAAATAATATGCTTCAGATTTTAAAAAAATTTCGACCTTTTCTTTCTTTTTTTTTTTTTTTTTTTAGAATATCAGTATTCTCTTCAATGATTTATTAAATAATTTTGAAATTGTTTTCTTTTTTTTTTTCAAATTAATAACTTATGAATTCAAAATAATTTTCCTTAATTACTGCAGACAAAAAGCGAAAAATACTAACGAAAATTGATTGATCAAAATGTAAAATGAAATTAGAAATGTGTTTAGTATTCTTATGAATTAGTTTAAATTAATATATTTTTTTTTAAATAACGATTTATATTTTGAATTAATTTTTTCTATTTATTCGAAAGAAAAGAAAGAAATGCTATTAAAAACTGGTAAATCAAAATGTGGAATAAAATTAGGAACAGATTTGGCATTTTTGCAAATCAAATTTTTGGTTTTAATTAATAAATAATTTTTTATGGAGCAACGTTGGCGATAAATTCCATGAAAATATTTGGATCTAATACACCGATTGGTATATTCATCAATGAATATAATATGTTTGATGATTTTTTTAAAAAAAAAAAAAGCTTGTTGGTACAGAGGTATTTTTTTTTAGCCAAATATGTGGTTTTATCTTTGTCGGTGTTAAATTACGATCAATAGTAATATCAGAGCAATCGGTATATCTCGTTCTTTGAAATTTAAAATACTTCCAATATGACTTTCCACATATAATATCGTCTCCGAATAGTGCTTAGCGCTTAGCGAACATTACAGATAATTCGAAAATTAATCCCAGAAATTGATTCCAAAATTGGAGAATTTTGAAAATTAGAATGAATTTTTATCCCTTAAAAATATTCATTTTTCTATTTTACAACATTATCCAGAATTGGATCAGATTTCAGTTGTAATCTGTAACTGGTCAAGAAAATGATTTCCCGATTTCGGAATTAACTTTTGAGTCATTATAACTACCAAACAAAAAGTGATCTGAATTTTAGTTGTGATTTGTAACTGCCAAGAAAGTGATTTAGGCTAAATCAAGCAATGCATCGTGGCTTATGCATTAAGTATTGAAAGATTATCCTCGGTAACTTTACAAATTATAAAAAGGAAGAGAAAAAAGTTTATATTTTACTTCTCTATTTCTTATATGATTTTTTTTTTCTTGAAAAACTTGACATTAATATCTAGGTGTGATAACAATTTCAGACTAATTAACTAAACGTTGTTTTGTCAAATTGATTATCAGTCTTAACAACTATTCCATTAATGGGAGTTGGAATAATGATATTTGTAATGACATGATCATTTATCTAGATGGCAAAAAAGGACGGCTAATAATAAGAACAATTAAGACAGTAAAAGATAATTATAAAAAAGTATAACGATAACTAGTCTGATCATGAATTTCTTTTGCTAATGCTAATATAGTTTCTACACTTGATCAACCGTAACGTTTCGAAATAATCCCGAAAGATATGCTGTTGCAAACAGTATCACATGAAATCGCAAATTTATCAACCAAGCGTTCAACATTATTCATTAACAAAATTTAAGGGAATTTCGAAGTTAAATTGTGTTACATAATTGAAATTAGCTAAACTGAAAACGTTCAACCAATTCAAAATTCGCCACTCAAATCTACCTTTGATTGTTTGGATTTTAGAAGCTAAAAATAAAGTGGTGAGACTTTATTTTTAAACCAAAAAGTTGTCTACTTGATATTTAATATCATTAATCTGCTTTAGTGTGCATAAATGAATGAACTTGCAAAAGTCAAAAGTCAGCTATACGTCGGATTTTTCACCACAAACTTCTATGAAAAATATCTCTTCTAAGACCTTAGTATAAAAATCAAGATCCATTAAAAACTAGTATCTTTCACACTTCCAACAAACTGCAAATATCATGCTTCCTTAAAGAACTAAATTGTACATCCTTTCCTTCAATAATCCAGTAATCGGTTTTCAAATAATATACTTTAGTCATACAAAAAATTTTTGTGAATAATACTTGGTATGGAACTTTCACTTTTAACTTTATGAAGTAAAAAAAAAAAAAAAAAAAAAAAACTGTGGATATGAAATACGAAAAAAAGAAAGAATTTATTTCTTGTCAATCAATTATAAAACGAATCAAACATAATTCACGATGTGGAAAAGCTATGCTCAATTCGCGATTTCCAAATTCACTTCAGGAAAAAAGTTTGTGAGAGCGTAGAAATCCAAAAAATTTACCAGTACGCATACTTCGGCTTTTTTAAAATCTTAGCATAGAAATTGTGATCCATTAAAAGCTGATATCTTTCATTTCCAACAGACCGCAAATATCATGTTTTCCCAAGGAGTAAAAATTGTAATAGCTAATCAATACATATAATCATGCATCGCAATATCATTTGAATTTGACACTATTTAAAAAATTCCTCATTTCTTCAGATCTGAGATCCTCAATATAAATTAAAATGATTTTCAAATCAATGCACAGATTATGTCAATAAAAATGCTACAGAAAAGGAACATAAAGATCAAAAATATGTACCAGTTTTAAAGCACGTTATTTAGTGACCATATTTCTGAAATTCCCATTCTCGATTATCAAGAGGACATACTTGGCGTGTCTTAAGCCAACGTGAAATACAATGAAAATGAAATGCATGATTACATACACCCCATGCAACTGTACATTCTTCGGAAGTTGCTGAAGCCTGTAAATAATTTATATAAGTAGCTTGAATGCTTACATACTGGAAAATTGAGAATTATAATAGTTTAAGCTACGAATTCATCTTAGCAATTTAGTATGATTTGGCTAAAATAGGAAAGAAAAATGAATCTTTGAAAAGTCTTTTCGGTAATATGGAAAAATAAAATAAATTTACTTGATTTGCTTGACATTCGATACAGAGGTCCATAATATGATTCCTACAAATTGCACAGTTATCAACAACTATATCCCAAGCCCACAGTGCTACTGCATTCCATTTTTTCACCTGAAATTTCATAGTGAATAAAAGTGAAAAAACTTCAATTATTTCAAAAAACTTTCCTTTTCAAGAGTTTCCAATATTTCTTGTTTCAGAGAACTCTTCAGTCTGATGCAGAAATACGCCGAAAATTTTGTCTATATATTAGACAGAACTACACAATTTGCAGTAAGACCGAAAAGTTGCATATGCGATGTGAGTTAGTAAAATGAATCATTCTAAATCCTAACCTGGTGTTGCGTGGAATCGAATGCTGGAATTATGTAAATAGATATTTCGAATTTATCTAAGAAAGGAGTAAAAAAAAAAAAAAAAAAAATAAAACCTCAAAACGTTTTTTTTCTTTGCCAAAAATATTTGGAGTACCGGACGAATGTTGTACATCATCTAATTCCATCTGCTGTGCTCCGCTTGCAGCCATTTCAAATTCTAAGTATCCTTTTTCAGTTATCTAAAAGTCAGTTGTAATTCATTGTAGAAATTTGAACTGTTTGAACTATTTCATAATCGTTTTAAGAAGTTGAAAAATGCAAAGTAAAAATTAAATTTTTAACTGGAAAAGAAGGATAAGAATCATAGAAATATTAGAGCAAACAAAAATTGAAGTAAATTTCGGAAAAGAACTGAAGTTTTAATCTACTCCAAGAACAAATTCAAATCAATCATTCAATATATCTCTCAATTTGTTCTATTATTTACTACTTTTGACGAAAGCAGTCATTTCAGGTCCTTCTTATCCGTATAGGTCCTCAATCTTTCTCCCTTCCTAATCTCTATCTCACTCAATTCATTCAAGCAAGCAATAAATACTTTTCGGATATGAAATCAGAATATATATTTGCTTTCGAAAGTCCTTCAAATTAGCTTCAAGGCTCAAATGATTTCAAGCCGAAAATAGTCCCATGCATTACAGTACATGCATATCCGATATAATCTCATGTCTGAAGTACCATCATAATAATTACATTACATCTTATATGCCATCAATCAATTACTCTAATAAAAGACTTCCATTCTAAGGAAGAAAAATTATAGTTCACAATTATATGTTTGATATGACCTCATACTTGAAACATCTCATAATCTTAGGCTACATGCTACATAAGATTGGTCAATTGATCTAACAACAAAATTTCAATCCAAAAAATAAAAATTACAGTTCATGTTTGTAGATATACGATCAAAAATGAGATTTTTGAAGTGGAACAAAGATCTAACGTCCTGGCGCATTCTATATGAAATCAATCAATTATCTTTTCATTTGCAAGAAAATAATTATATATTTGATATGATCTCACTTATAGGGTGACCTAATCATTTTCCGTAGCATTCTGCTGAAATCAATCAATTACTTTGGTAAAAAGTTTCCATCCTGAAGAACAATTTACAGTCATATGTTTAATATAATTTCTCAATTGAAATGGCGTCACGATTTAACGCTACATCTTGCGCACGATCAATCAATTATTTTAACAAAAAGTTTCCATTCTAAACAACAAAAATTGCAATTCATATTTACGCACGCTGATACAGCAGAATCTCACTTATCTCCATCTTCAAAATTTAGGACCCAAAAAAAAAAGGAAAAGAAAAGCGGAATACCAAACCCCCACCCTAAACCTTATCTACCGGATATGTCAGCATCAATAGACATTGCAGCCGGATAAAGCCAAACCGCTAAATCCCGCACAATCCGGAAAGTATCGATGTCACTACAATAGAATAAAATGTTCTATACTGTTTCGGTAGTTGTTGGCGAGCTTGTAGTATTGGAATATTTCATTAATCAGATGATCGATGTTCAAGTTAAGCCATCGTTTGCAGTCACGTTTGCAGAATACTTGGCCACGTTATAAAAATATTGCCTTTATCACGTTATACATCGCTACACGTAAGCTTCCGATTTGAAATTGATTGATTTTTGAGAATTAAACCAAATTTTTTTTTATTTTTTGAAATTGAATTGAAATTGTGATATCCTCAAATTTTAACAATAGATTTGAAAATGAGTTGGAGACTGAAAATTAAAAGTCACAAAATTTGAAAAATATCAATTTGGATTTGCAAATGAAAAACTGCAGAATTTGAAAAACAAATAAAATTTGAAAGTGAAGAATTACTAGATTGGAAACCATTGATTTATTAAAAATCATTCCTATGGCATTTTCGAGCTGTACAAATTGATAATTCAAGGCTTACAGTTGAAAATTAAAATTTTAACTTGAAATTTAATTGCTTAAATCAACAGCTCATGTCATTCCTAGGTTTTACGAATGGATTGTAAGAAAATCTAGTAAGGAAGCTAAAAATCTGTTAGAAATTTGATCATTTGAAATTGGTAGCTTGTAGTGTTTTTTAGTTTTAACAGAATAAGTGAGTGAAAATTAAAGCAATTTCAAGATTTGAAAATCTTATATAAAATGAATCGTCTGAAATTTCAATCATTTGTTTAGTTTTGGGCAGTATCAAATATTACAAATCCAAAAGGACTGAAAGAAAGGCGATTAGCGATTAACAAGTGAGTTACAAATAATTCCATACGATAGGTCTACTTCTGCTTCAAAATACAATATCAAATACGTATGATAATATCACTGAAGCGACAGGGTTACCCAATGCAATTTAATGCTTTTGTGCACTACTTCGTATTTTTGTTTATCGTTCGAACTATAATTTAAGCTGTTGTTAACCTTTTTGATATTTTATTTATCGAAATTTTTTGATTTTTATTCTAAATTGTTAGATTAAATCCTTAAAGTCAAGTTTCTAGTGAAGTAAATTATTCTTTCGTCATTCATGCGGATAGTGGATTGCAGTTTTTCCGTTTCAGAAATTTGTAAAACAATCGCAAATGTCGAATAAAAACTCTAACGTTGAGGATTACTATGGATACTGGCAACTATATCCCAATAATATGCGTCCTCGGCGATGGTTTCAGCAATTTGAAGCATTGAAACATGGAAGACCATTTTGTATGAGAATGCTAGCTGCTTTGACAGTCGGTAAATGATGATTGTCAATTATTATAGCTTATAATTGATTAATCGTTTAGATATATTTTCTGTCACTTAAATCATGAAACTATGAATTCATCAAGAATATTGTGTATGAATATTTTTGTGAGTGCTTTCCTCTCGGAGCGATCCAAAATTCTGTTTAATTTAAATTTACATTTTAGCATGTCATGTGGCATATTATATTTATCAATTCAATGCGGTAAATCCAGAACATCGACAGGATTTGAAACATGTAATATGGTTGAAGCGAAAATTGCCTTTCTGCGC
Source organism: Onchocerca flexuosa (assembly GCA_002249935.1). Lineage (NCBI taxonomy): Eukaryota > Metazoa > Nematoda > Chromadorea > Rhabditida > Onchocercidae > Onchocerca > Onchocerca flexuosa. The sequence continues at coordinate 2,501,529 of KZ269978.1, read as the reverse complement.
ATCAGTTGGCATTCCTTACAAGGAAGAAATAACGAATAAGCCTGAAAAGAGCTCATAACTAATTTTTTCATTTAGATTAAAACTTCTAGGTGCAATTGTTTTGTCAAACTCCCAGCAATTAGCAGCTCGATTTTTTTCTAAATACTTAAAATTTTTACTGTCAAATGCTTTAGCTAGTTAATTAGTTGTTTCACTCCATTATTTTGCAGATTTTTTGATTTATAGATGAAATGACTAAGGCATATTTCATTTGTCACGAGATATAATTTCATTATTGCTTATTTGATATCAGTGATATTGTTCCACTGTTTACTTGAGAAAATAAATCCTTAATTATTTTATTTTCATAAGTAATATCTGAAAATGGATGATCTCCGAGTAATATTTTGCTTTGTTTTCAGAAAATTTTGAGGTGATTTACGCGGTAAATGACCGGGTAGTTCGTTTTTTCTAATATTAATATTTTATCTAGAAAGATTTTTTCAGTTATCACATCAGGTTCGAATATTGCCAAATATTCTTGGTGTAAGATTAGAATTAATGAACATATTCTTTTTTGAAGAGAAAAATCTCTTTTTCTTCGAAAATATAAAATTTTGTTCTAGTTCAGATGAAGCAAACGAAATGGTTCCTGAAAAAGTATCCCAATCAATACAAAGCAGAAAATATGAGGACACCTATCTTAAGCTTTTCTTGTGGTGTAGGCTTTCTATCAATAGTTTTGGGTATGTTTTCTATTTATTCCGGTTATTACAATCGATAGACTGGATTGTTTTATTATGAGAACTTCTGATCCATTTTTCAATATTGTTATTCTACAAGTTGATCTATTCTGAGGGGAATATTCACGGGCCTGTATTTTCTTTAGTCTGTCAGCTTGATCTTCATCCTTAACCTTTTTTCCGCCATTTTTAGTCGTATAGAGTTTAATTTCATAAAACTATTTGCTATAGTTCTTTACAATCGATATTGTTTGGATGCGAGAAAGCTACCGGATGGCGAAGCAGTGGATTGGAGACTGATGTATTATCTGAAAAAACATATTCCAGCATTTCGAAATTTTGGCATACCATACCGAGAATATAAGCCAGATGATTTTTAAATATTTCGAATGATTCTTTAAGCATTTTTTATTCCTAGGTTTGTTAGTACAAAAAAGTAATTAAAGTAAAAAATTAATGTATATATTAGTTAAATCGGTCCATGAACTATAGCATTATTATCGATAAGCTTACTGGTTCAATATTAATACAATCATCTTCTTACTTATTTTGTACCGTTGGAAATCAAAAGTTAGTAAGACAAACTAATAAAGAAGGCAATTGTTTTGTGGATTATTGTGAAATATTTGTAGTAATATTGTCAATTTAATTGATAAAATATTTTTGACTTCGTTTATTTTATATACTACACTGCGTTGGTGCGTACAACTTATTTTCAGAAAAACGTTTTAAAATATTTTCATTGAAATAGTTATACTCACATTTTTTTTTTTGTTAATTCTGAATTGTAGTGAAAAATTGATCATTAACAAAAAAAGTTCAGGAAGACATGGTCATGTAATGCATCAATGATGGTATTCAATAGCCCGTAGTTTGGTATTGATAATAGCATCATTGATCATATTTAATATATTTCATTTAATTTTAAAAATTAGGCTTAATTACAGTGTGTATATTCATTTTTTTTTTATATTTGCCTTTAAATTTTGTAACGTATTATCTGCAAGTTCAAAAAATTTTGATACCGAATTGAAGAGGATGAGACACGCATTACCTATTATTTTCTATTTTTCTTTTTCATTTTTAGAGAAGAAGATATGACGACAATTCGGCCATTTGATGTTTTTGATTTATTTCGATTTAATAATACGTAAGTTTTGAAGTACATAGGAAGAAATAAATTACATACTTAGTTTAAATTTGAATCGAAAATTGCTCATTGAGTTAAATATGTTTGGAATAGAAAGTTGAATAATGAAGTAATTTGTTAAGTTCGACTTTTTGCAGATAAAACATTGCTTATTGAGCATTGCTTTTTGTTTCTGTATAAAGGATATAAATAATTTAATTAAGATAAATAACTTAGTTTATTCATTTATCTCATTTCATGAGATTCTTAGAGTATATTTTTATATTTAGAGAAATTATTTTTCATTCATATAAATGAAATATTCTACCGTAAAAAATTCTCAAGTATTTTTTTTTTTCAGAAATTTGGATCCACTGACAGAAACGGTGTGTTTGTTTATCTTAAATTTTCATGACACTTAAAAATTTTTCAAATTTCCAAATAATTTTTTTACGAACGTTGAGTATTTTATTAATGATTTTTGATCGAAATAGGAATAAGATTGTTCGAATTTATGTATGTTGGGTGTTATGCATAGAAATTGGAATTCATGACAACAATTAATTCTTAACTGCCAGAATTTTGAGTTCCTTTGGAAAAGTGTGAATGAGGTCTTTTAGTATGTGATTTTAAACCCATTATTCATTTGGATGACTATTTTTTTCTGAAATTATACATAAAAAAGCCTTAACGGTCTTTCTTTCAGTATGGTTTCACTTTTTATTTGCAATACTTGATTAATCATGGTGAATATTTCCAAGTTTGCGAACATCCAAATGGTGAAATTATGGGTTATGGTAAGTTTTCTGAAGTAATTTATTTGTTAGAAAGTAAGGAAAACAGCCATCTAAATTTTATGATAGCAGAACTTAAGGTAACCAGATATAAAAAAAAAAAACTAGAATGTAGAAATATCGCTTATACTATAGCTTTAACAATGATGATAGTAAATAGAATTTTGCAACTTAGATTTATTAGAAAGAATCCGGACTTTGATTTATTAGAAAGATATTTATAGACAAGTAAAAGTCTCTTTGTATTTGCTATGTTTGATGAATTCGATGCTCATAAAATTTTGATAATTATAAAATAATATCTGTATAAGTGATTTTGATATTTTCCATAATTCACTTACTTGCAGTTATGGGGAAAGCAGAAGGTGAACATGAATATTGGCATGGACACGTCACGGCAGTAACTGTTGCCCCAACTTACAGACGATTACATTTAGCGGCACGAATGATGCATAGCCTTGAAGAAATTTCAGAAATGTACTTTTTTCAGTCAAGTTTTTACTAAGTGAAGAAATAATGAAATGGAAAGAGTTTAAAAGATTTCAAAACATTCGTATAAGTCGTATATTAGTTACCTGTAGCATGGACATGTATTGAAGGTAGTGTATAACATATATCCATTACTGCTATGAGTTAGATTTTTTGGAAAACAAATATTATAGCTAGTAGCATTTGTTCCTTGAAACATAAATGTCCCATTTTTGTTATTACAATTACAAACTTATGAAGAATTTTGCTTTCATCATCTTTCCCTACAAAAATCAACTGTTAAATCTGAGATCAGGTAGAGATGGTGATGGAGAAGGACGAAGTTGAGAGGAATTTAATATAGATTCCTTTGTTATCTGTGGTTGGTTGCGTCGTGGTTTAAGTAGTATTCGGAAATCTTTTATTTCTGTTTCTAAATTTTTAGGAAAAAATGCTATTTTGTTGATCTTTTCGTTCGTGTAAGTAATTCTGTGGCAATCAATATGTATAAAAGTCTTGGTTATGTGGTCTACCGACGTATTATTGATTATTATTCTGGTGAAAATGATGAGGATGCTTATGGTTGGTTGATTTTTCCAAATTTTCTTCTCCTGTTTTTTTTTAGTTAAGTTATAATTTACTATTAATTACGTTATTGACGAATATATTTTGCGTAATTTTTACTTCATTTTTTTTCAGAATATTAAAATAAATATAGTTTGCATTTCATATAGTGACTAATGTGACATCATTTCCTGTTTGTAGCTATTATTATTTTTTCATTTCAGAACTTTCTGGGAAACAAATACCTCAACAGTTCAACTTTTTGCTGAACTTTTTGATTATTCGGTCTTATTAAGACATAGTGATTCAGTACTTACTATAAAACTAAAATATGAATTGATTTGGAAGTAATTTACATTATCGTTTTTAGATATGCGGAAGGCGTTATCCAGAGATGCAGAGAAGAAATCTATGATTTCAATGAAGCAACCTGTTACGTGTGATGAGATTGATCTTAAGGATTAGCTTAATTTTTTTGATTGCGATTTTCTTCTTAGCACTATTTGAAATAGCTTGCAAAAATCTTACAAAGCAAAATCGTTTTTTTTATTCTTTTTTCTTTTTTTTTTTTTTTAATGGCTTATACATGAAATTAATTGGTTAAAGTTAATTAATCGCTTTTGAACTGCTTTTTGAAAATCTTTGTTAGATTACGCAAAACTATCTTACTATCTCGTCATTAGCCGAGTCATCTTCATACCGAATAACGAGGTAATTCCAATGAACTAATTGATAAATGAAATTGCTTTAGAAAGTGTAAGTTGCTCACATCACTCGTTCTTCGTCTTTTCTCATGCCAATATTCCTTTTTTTTATACCTGTTGTCTGGTGTGAATTTACAGTACGCCATTTAATCTTTGTTTATATCACTAACTTTACAACAAGTTTTATGAAATATCGATCAATACTCCCTTTGTACAAAAAAATTTAGAAGAAGTCTTTCTTTTTTTTTAATTTTCAATTTCATTTATAATCCATTTTATTTCACCACATACAGAAACTTCAAATATTAGTGTTCGTACATTTTAGGCACATAAAAAGTTATTAAGATCAACACAGAAGGACCGTGATCTTCTTATTCCATACATCTGTGAATTTGATGAATAATGACTTCATCGTTTATTATTTTCAATTTCTTTATAGTAATTTTTGCTGTTTGATTTTTTTAGTTATTATTCGAGTATATTCTATTTTTTATCATTATGTAATATATTTGCCGTATTTCTAACTGAAATGGTCATTAAAATATTTATGATTTTAGGCTCGGGAATAGTTGAATTACAATTTTCGTATCGAAAAAATAAGTTCTTTATGATGAATAAATCAATATAGATCACTATGGATATTATTATAATTTATTGATCACCATCTTTTTTTCAGTATAGATCATTACATCACTCTGTGAATATTGCTATAGTTTGGTGACCATTATCATTGTTCTTTCTTTATCTTTCAATGATTTCATCTATATTTAAAAATAAACTCTTCGATATCACTAATTATGCAGTGGATTTTGCATATTCCATTATTCAATTTAAATATGCTTAGATAAAATTTCATAAAGAACTTCCTAATTACCTAGCCTATTAGACATCTGGTCATAACCTCAATACGATGTATTCCCAGTTGCATGTTGGAAAAGCTAATTAGTCCTTCGGGGTCATAGTCTAATTTTACAACTGTAAGAGTAGAATTCTTTAATGAAATTATTAGTAAAATATCTCCAAACTGTAAATGAAAATAATGCAAATTTATTGGATTGATAAGTTTGTCAGCATATGTTACACTTAATATTTAATTTTTTCTCAGTGTTCCAAGTACAATATTGAAATGTAATAAAATATAGGATGTTACAATTTGATTGTAACATATTTCAATGTCAGATTACTATTTGCACAAAAAATATTAATATTTGCTTATTATTCAATGCATTTTAGGAAACAAATCTCCAAAAGTTTTCGTTTTTTCTCCTACAATCGCTAAATTTTCAAAAATCTTTTCCAGTTGTTTTCAGATGTTTATTATTATTATTATTATTAATTTTTGCAAATAATCGCAGAATATTCTTTAGGTAAAGAAGCGAAAGGAATATAGGTAACGAAAAGCTTATCTTTTGTTTATTAGAAATGTAATGCAGTATTATTATTTTCCATTTCAGCATTATCGATTACGATATTCGAAATTCAACTATGAGTGATGAAGAGAAATCAAATGTTATAATTCAGGATTGTCAATCGTGTCGATATATCGGCTCCGGATTATTTTCTTTCATTGCCGCATATCTCTGGTTGAATACCCGGAATAACATTTACAGTGATACCATTTACAGAAAGCTACCTCTGCGTCTGATTGCTGTTGGTTGGTTTATATTTCTATTAATTTATATTTCCCATTTAGAACATTATATAACATTATCATTATATAACATTATGATCAGTTTTATGTTTCTGAAATTTTGATGATAATCTTTGACCAGATGGATAAAAAAATAACTTGTCAGTGTTATATAATAAGTCCTTTATATTGATTGCCTTTCTCCCAATTAACACATTAAAAAAATTATCATATCATAATATTTAGCAATTTTTATATCACTTTTTTTTCAATCACATAGTTCTATCCCTTTTATCGATTTCCTTTATCATTTCAATCTATGAATTCATTTTGTTCGCATTCTTAGATCAAACCGATTTGCTTGAATGTTTTGATAATTTGCATTGAATTGATAAGCATCACTTATATCCTTACTATCAAATAAATACAACATAATCTATAAATACATGGTAAAGCTTGTGACAAGATAATTCGGCATTCAATGATATTATTGATGCTCTTCATCAAATAAAAACAGACTTTGTAATATTGTTAATCGTAACCACTTTTTTTTAAAATTTAGCTACAAATTGCAAATCAAACCATTTTGCAAATATTTGCAAAATGGGTACATTTGAAATTTCGAAAGCAAAATACATACAAAAAAAAATAATTTCAATTTTTAATTTTCAGGATCGATGTATATGTCATTTGCACGCTTCTTTTATTTTCCACCATTCAAACATCTTGCACCCAAGAAGTGACCGTGATAACGTGAAATATGTGATTTTTCGTTATGTAGTTTATAGATATCTGTATTTTGTGATTTTTTTTTAACTTTTACTGTAACAAATTTTCGAATCGTTATTTTGAAATTTTTAATTTAGCCATGTAATTTAGCAAAAATTTTATTTTATCAAAAAACAAATATTTTTTATCAAACGAAGAAATGATCATTGTATAAATGCATATCCGTTCAATTGATCTATTTTGAATTTGCAAAATTTCTAATTGATCTAAATTAACTACCAGTCACTATTTGTCCTAAAAATTTCCCGATACTTGGCACAAACGAAAATAGCTGTGATAAAGGTTTATTAATTGATTGTTGGAGGCGACTATTCAAAAATATTCAATCAAAGTTAGTCGTTAAATTATTCTTTTTCACCCTTGTTCTCAATCGAAGGATTGCTTTTCGGATCTCTTTTGAGAGTTTCTTTGTGCTCTGTTTCTGTTTGATCTGATTGAGATTTGTTTTTTTGTTCCGATAGTTGTTGTTGGGATCAAATCACTCTCTTCTGATTGATCCTAACTTTTTATATAATAAGAATTTGTTTACTACATCAGGCCTAGCATAATTTACCGTATGTTAACTTTAGTACAAAGAAATTTTGTTTTCTCTTAGTCAACTATAGCATAATTTACAACATGTCAACATAGCGCAGCGATCGTAGCACAACATAATTTGCAATATACTAAGTAGAACGAAGAGCTTGGTTATACGATGATAGTTTTATAAAACAAAGATCTTTAATTATTTCGTCATACATGTATAATTTATAAAAATATTTCGCTTCCGATACTACAGGGTTTTTTTCCATTCAGTTATTCATCATCTCATTTCCCTCTCCTTTTCATACAATCGTTATCATTGTACTGATAAATTCGTCGTACACCATTGTTATACTGTTTTTTCATTCCTACAGTAATCTTTTTCGTTCTTTTTTTCAAATTGTTTTTAAGAAAAATTCTTAAAGACCATGTCTCTTTATGTATTGTGTTGTATGATATTAAAGATAAAGATATATATGTTAAAGATAAGCGTATAAATATGATAAGAAATTTCTTTCATTTAAATAAATCAGTATGAAACAATGAGATTTACTTTTTTTCTATCAAAATGAAGATTTTCTTTCCTTCATCAATCTGATCCCAACAACGTTCTTTTTTTTTTCATTCTTTTAAAATTGTTATTTTTTTTCAACTTTTTCAAAACTTGTTTTTTTGATAATAAACAACTTTTACGAGTAAAACAATCAGTAATTTATTGTATTCATGAAATGTTATCATTATCTGTTCTTATATCTTTTTAATTTTGATTTTATTTTTTTTATTTTGTTTTCCAAATTAAATATATTTGAGACAATTTTAATAATTTACAAAAGTTACAACATTATCACAATATATATCCCTTTTAGTGTGAAATCGATTAACGGGAAGTAATAAATTTAAATTTTCCATTTCACATTGTAATGTGATCATGTTATGATGTATATTTTAAGATAAATGATAATTTTTTTGTTGTTGTTCAATTTCAAAGGATGAAATAGTGAAATAAAGTTGATCAAGTTAGTTTGTACTTTGTTATTTTGAGCCGTTATTACATTATCATCATCACTGATCCATTATGGATCAATGATGTTAATGCTACATGAAATGGAAATTTAAATTTAATATTTCCAACTAATCGATCATCATCATTGTATAAACGAATCAGTTATTTATATATAGTCCATCAATCATTGATATGCTCAAATACATGCATAAATTTTATATAAACATGGATAATTAGCTATAATAATATTTATATATTCAGGAATATGTCAATAATTGCTTTAATATGCAAAAAAAAAGTAAGGAAATTCGAGAAGAAAGGAAGGAAATGAATAACAATAATTGAAGTAATGAAATGAAAGTATAAATATAATAATTGAAATGGTGGTATGGAAATGTTAAGTGTTGTCTTTGAGGCGATCTAAAAATATGAAAGGAAAGGCAATTATAAGTTGATTATTTCCAACCAAATCTAAGATCTCATAATGCTGACGAAAAAAATGAGCGAAAAACTTATCATAAGGAATGATTATTTCGTTAATTATATTTAATTATCGAAAGTCAATGGAAATTATCAATTAATAAATTGTGATAGCAATTAATCGTTTTTTTTTTGTTTTTTTTTTTTTTTTTTTTTTTTTTTTTTTTAAGAAAAAAGAAAAAAAGAAATAAAATTAGGGAAATAGAACTTATTATAAGAATGATAAATATTTATAATCAAAAAATAGAGTACTGATAAAAGGTAACAAATTTGTAGGGGTTCAGAAATCATTTAATCCGTTTATATAGTTTATGGGAAATCTTTTGTCTCATATATTTCGAATAGATTGTTGACATTCTTCAGTATTGCATGAGATCGATAATTCTTTTTTGCGAGGGCGACAAGGATAAGTTTTTCTGATCTGTCATCATTATATTACATGGAATCAGTTATTCTGTGCCTTTTCTTTTTGCGGTACGGATGAGACTTTCTTTTTTTTGAATTTGAATAAATTTCGATAAATTTAATTTGGCATATTTGTTTGAATTTGATGTGAAATTGAAATGACATATTTGCATAATATAATTGTGTGAAGTTTATTTTTGCCATATTTCCAGGAAGTGATCGGTTCAGTTTGGATGTTTTAAATCAATATATATGTATATATATCGTAGTGAACTTATCATTTGTTGTCTTGTTTCCTATCATTATTATCATCATTATTTAAGTGCTTTTCTTTTTCGATGAGTAATTTTTACCAAACATTTAGTAAATATAAATTGCGTTTATCGTTTAATTCATAAAAATAATATTGTCCAATTTACATAACATTATTGGTGAAAATTTATTAGAGGAAATGACAACTTTTTCTTTAATTCCTTTCTTTTACTGTTTATTATTGTTAACCATATTAAAGTTATCTTACATTTTGGCAGAATTAGAAGAATTTTTAATTCTTTTATTATAATACTATTCAAAAAATATTCTTTTTCTCTCCTAAATTTCAAAAAATAATTTTTATCTTCAAAATTAAAGTAATTAAATTTTAAATTATTGTTGTATATTTGATTGCCTAAAAAGTTTAACTTCGAAAATTAATATTTATTTCCCATTCAGACATTTATATATATTTATATAGATACATGGGTGTGTACGTCTGATAAATACACGTGAGTGTACACAGTTCACGTATGCGTGCACGTGTGTACATACAAGTGTGCAAATGATCACTAACACTCAGAAGCATGGATTACTAATACAAATGCACGTAATATTCTTGAATTATCTAAACTTGAGAATTCAAAAAAAGAATCTTCGGATATTGTTTTTCATAAAACAATGTCCAAAGTGATACATTTCCATCATCGTTACTTATTGATATACATACTGGAGCGATTTAAAGGTCCAGAAAAGAGTGGGCGTGGACGGGAGTGGGCGGGGGCGAGGGGAGGGCAGATGGATCAAAGTTGGGTTAGGAATGTCGCAGTTCCTCAATGATGTAAACTAATGAACTTGCGTGTTCAGGGATTAGTAAGTAGATGAGAGGTTGTGTGGGCGTTCAGGTATTCAATAAATTAATTTTTAAAAAAAAGTCAAAAGCCATAAGGACTATATTCTTTTACTTTAATATTATATACTACTTATTAAAATTCTTTTATTTCGATTCTTTTTTTTTTTAGAAAAAATTGAACTATGTGTTAATGCTAAATATGATTTTTTTTTATCGCTTAAAATAATACGATAAAACTTGCGCCAAAAGATTAAAAATTATCATTTGAAAAAGTTAGTTTTTATATCGTTTAAAAGTCATTTTTCACGAAATTATTATTATAATATGCTTGAATTAGTGAGACTAAAATAAAAGTGATTGGAAAAAATCGTAAAAATATGAGAAAATAAAAAAGGAAGAATTTGATCATATGATGATGACTTTATTTATGTCATAGTTTTGTACTTTTCAATTGTGATTTCATGTTTGTGATCTCATTTAGATTGAAATATTTTGGTAATCCAAATAATAAGATTGCTTCGTAAAAATTTTGATGATCAGCTATTTGGAATGTGATGTTTATTTTTTCCCAACATCAAATCTTCCAAAGGATTTCTAAAAAATTTTCTTGAACTTTAAGCTTTAACTAAATTCTTTAAGTCCTCTCAATTTGTTCAGGAGGTAATCGTATACCCGGAAGCTGAGATCTGTTATTCTGGACTTTATTGAATACTCGTAATATGAAGACCTCTGTTCAAGATTTAATGGTATATCTAAATTTTTTGGGTTGGTGTAACCAATTTTTGAGTGAAATTAGAGATATTCGGATTTGGGAAACTTTATTCACTGCATAATTTCTATAGCTTGCACGAAAATGAATATAGTTAATTATTTATATTTTCCAATTTGCAGGCTTTTAAATCGATTACCAAACAGCCGAAATTGGAATCGAAAAAGATGCCGTTTCAGATTGCAAGTTTGTTGGAAAAGATGTCATCAACGGATAAAGATTATCGTTTCATGGCTACAAATGACTTAATTGTTGAACTGCAAAATGATAGCATCAAATTGGACGATGAATCCGAACGAAGAGTACAATATTTTTTTTTTTTTTACATTGCATAAAAATGCAATGTAAAACTTCATTATCTTCCAAGAAACTAGTCTTTTATATGCTGAAATAATTGGATTATAATTGACAGTTTATATATTGTGGAAAATGAAACGTTAATCTCATACATTTCAAAAGTATGTATTCCATTAATTAGATAAGCATAGCATGCTTTAAAAAAAAATTGCCAATATTTTCCATACTGTTTGGGATGTGAACTTTTACAGCATCGAGATCCTTTGGTATATTACCATTCATTATTTAGGTTTTGCGTATGATAATTTATGGCGAATCTCTCCTTAAAAAAGCGTTTTAAATTGCATAAAAATTTGGTATAAAGCTCAGTTTTTATTCGTCATATAAAAATCATGTACAACATGCAAATGGGATGATTGAAGTTTGTTGAATTTGAATCAAATCTTTAACAGAGAATTCGATTCTAATTTCAACATTTCTTGGTGCGAATGAATAATATTAATTACTGGCATAGATTCACATAATCATATTAACTGCAACATTTTTATATCTTTGAATATGCTATTTTCTTTGATATTAAAATATTTGGCATTACAAACGACGTTTTCAGGTAGTTAATATGGTTGTGAGGCTTTTAGAGGATAAGAATGGTGAAGTACAAAATTTGGCAGTGAGATGTTTGGGACCACTTGTACATAAAGTGAGAGATACACAGGTGATGTGCGCGACTATCATATTATATGGATTTCTCTTTTTCGTTATTTCAGTATAATACGTTGCATTTCATAAAATTACATTAATTTATAATTGTTTGATGTAATCTTCTGCAGTCAGACTTTTACGTAATCTTCAATGCCTTCTTGTTATGCTTACAGATTACATTCTAATGTCATAATCGTTATTACCATTGACTGTGGCTTAAAAACCTGCTACAATTAAATTAAAAAATAAGAATTTTTGCATGGAGTACTTGTCTTGTTTTGGTCTGTGCACTGTTATTTAAAATTAAAAACGAAAAATTAGTGAGCTACCTTAGTTTGAAAAGGATCTGTTAATTTCCTCCTTCTCAACTATTGATTGGTTCCGATGGTAATGTATAACTATAGTTATAAATAAAACATTAACTTTGGGTTATAAATAGCCAAAAAAAAAGAGTTGTTAATTCTGTGTTTTTTTTTTCTTGATTCACAATTTTTATTTTTCAGGCTCAAGCAATTTTTTCACATCTTTGTGAAGCAATGATTAATGGTGATGAGAAGTTGCGAGATGTTTCTTCCATTGCACTAAAAACGGCAGTTGCTGAATTACCTGCTGCAAGTTCTCCATTAACAGTAGCAGTAATTAAGCAGCTGGTACCACCGCTTAGAAATGCATTATGTAAATCATTTTCGGTTTTATTTTGCTTTTGTTACTCTTCATGCATCTATTATATTAATGGATTATTATTTCTAATGTCATTTTGTTTTGGAAATTCTCTTTTAAAATTAACTGCTAATACTTAGAAAAAAAAAAAAGAAGTTTTTCCTGATACTTTAATAAAATAACTAACTTTCCAGCGGATACGGAACGTGTTGATATCTCTGTGAAGCTCGAAATAATCGACATTATATCTGATATCCTATCACGTTATGGATTATTATTTTCACCGTACTTGAGAGGGGTTTATTATTATTATGCAATATTTGAATGAATTGTAATACTGTTTGTTGCAAAATGGAAATTAATTAAGGAGAAAAAAGTGACCAAAATTAAAAATTTGATCGATATTTGCGTTTTAGTAAAAATTTCAGGATTTTTTGCAAGCTTTAACATAATATCGGATTTTTTTTTTGAACGATTTTCTATTCTTTTTTTTCTTGGAAAATGTATATTATGTGCAATGTTTCAGCTACAAGAAGCTTTACTTCAACAGCTTTCTTCCGACCGCCAAGCTCTACGTAAACGATCTATTATGGCGTTATCAAGTTTGTTAGCTCTCGCAGATGTCACGCTTTATGGAGAAACGATGGATATTATCGTGCAACATCTTACAGTACCTGGAGTAATCATTCATTTAATTTGTTGTAAATTTATTGGAATGATTTCATTTCATGCATTTTTTGTAAAAAATTTAGTGAAACATTGAAAAGCATAGCACCAAGTCCTTGCGAAAAGTTTATTATCTTCAATTATAGGCACCAGCTGCACAATTTCGTACAATGGTACAAACATGTCAGAATATTTGCAAAACAACCAGTCGCCGTTTCGTAAAACATTTATCGAGACTAGTTCCTGTACTGGTCGATTACACTATAACAACTGAGGATGACGAGCTACGTGAATCATGTATCCAGGTATTTGTTTAATATATTAAATAATCTAATCCGTTTAACATTTCGTGATTATACTTCTTTTCTTCTATTTATTGGTCTACTTTTCTCGAAATGTGCACTTTCTGTTAAAACAAAAGAGCTACGTTACAGGCATTTGAAACATTTGTTTATCGTTGCCCTCGCGAAATAACACCATTTATTTCGCATATTGTGAAGGTGGTTGTTGATTATTTAAAACATGATCCTAATTATACCTACGATGATGATGAAGAAATGGATAGCGTTTCGCAAATGGATACTGATGGTAGTTTTTATTAAATATCATATTGATTAAAATCAATGGATTTTCGGAATTTCAGATTTTTTGAATCAATAATTGATGAAAAAAAGGATTGCCAGTTAATTAATGAGGTAATCAGTGGGTTTATCGAGATTCTTATCGACAAGTTTTACAAAGTTCATTCGAAGTATGCCTTCACAACGTAGATATGATAACGATCAGTAAATATATTTAAATGGATCACAGTTAAATATATTTTTCTGGGAACTTCTTGACATACATAAATATGGCACACTTGTAGACAGTGATAATCAGACAATTTGAGTCGCAGTACTATAGTAATTAAAATAATTTAATGATTATTGTGAGCTCTTTTATCGATTGCTCGTGGCTATCATAATATGCAATGAGCAATGTGAAGTAACATAAACACTGCAATGTATTTAATAGTGGCGAAATAATAATTGATGACATTTTAACATAAATTTCCTTTTTATATTTTAAAATTATATTTTTTATCGAAATTTGCAAAAGTGACTTTTTCTGTTTTACATATGAATTTGCTTATAGAAAACAATGATGTTTATTTTTTGAAATGAAACTGAAATGAATTTTAATACGGATCAATTCCATTACTTACAAATTACTCAGGTGATACCGATGACGACGATGATGAAGGAAACGAATACTCAGATGATGATGATATGAGCTGGAAAGTACGCCGAGCATGCGCTAAATGCATTGAAGCTCTTGTATGTTCACGAATAAATCGTTATTACTTCTTCACAACTTAAAACAATATACTTATTCCTGCTTCATGCGCAGTCTGTATGCCAGGAAAAGAGCCACGTTTTCGCAGTTTGAAAGATTCACATGTGGACTATCAGATTATTTACTTTTAATACACTGGATCTCCATGGTAACGAACTGTAGACTCTATTTTCAATATACTGACTATAACAGGATAAAATACTTTTGCTCTTGTCTGGAGTTACGAGGTGTGCGCAACGCGCGTTATGTAAATAAATATAACGCTTTATCTATCTTTATCTGTTAGATAATGAGATAAATAACGATATTTGATTGGATTTTGTCACTCGAATTATTTGCAGTGATATTGAATGTTTATAGATTTTATCGCGCCGTGACGAGATTGTTAAATATTTAACTTCGTTTGGTCCTCTATTGATTAGTCGTTTTAAAGAACGTGAGGATAACGTGAAATGGGATATAATGCATGCTTATATGGCACTGTTATCACAGATTCGCAATTTGATTCCAAACTTCTCAGCCATTTGCGTCGTAAGTCCGTTTTGAGTGCATAAAATGTATTGAAAAAGCAGATTATTTTAAAACATTCAAAAATTGGGCACAGTTCGAAAAAAATCAGGATCGATACTTTTCTCGTAACTTGACTTCTTTTTCTTTTCTTTTTTTTTTTTTTTCGAAATGATGACCTTTTTATGCATTGTTTCAATTCTTATTTTAGCCAGAAGAAAATGGCGATACAAAAAAAAATGCATGTGGAGACGTGGAAACGGTTACTGTTAAAGGTGGTGTATTGCTACGAAATGCTTTAAGCGTGGAACAACTTGAGACATTACAGGTTTGTATTTTTTTTTTTTTTTCTAATAGAAAATTAATAGTTGTAGTTGTAAATGATTAAATTTAACTAACAATTGCCTAGAGACCGTTGAGGCGTATTAAAATATAGAAAGTTGTCAAATATACTAGTATTTGATTTGCTATTAGATCGCAGTTGATAGTAATGCTTGACATAACGATATGTTACAGTTCGAGTTATTCTATTCCCATTTTATAAGACCTTTACTATAATGTGCACATTTAGAACAACAATCAAGAGAATTTTTCAGCCTTTCGTTTATGCAGTTATAACATAATTTGCTGAAATCTTGTTGCAGGCTTTGGACTTACAGATTCCTTTACTTGTCAAAGCAATCAGTCGATTGTTAAACACGAAGACTCTCAAAACTAAACAATATTGTTTCATTTTACTTACGCATCTATTACGGTTCGTTTTTTTTTTTTTTCCATTTGCCTTGTCATTTTTTGCATTCTTTAATAAAATTATTATTTCATGTGATATTGGATTACTGTAGTTTTTCGGTTATTTTGCTTATCGCTTGTTTTTATTGTTTATCTATCATGTTTTCTAAGAGCTTATCCTGGTGCACTTGGTGACGAAATATTTCATTTGACGGCTGGAGTATCAAGTGCAATGAATGATCGTTCCTTGAATACAAATGTGAAAATTGATACTCTTACTTTTCTATCTGGAGCGCTCTGCACTCATTCACCAGAGGTAACATGGAAATGCTTTCTATTTCTACACCTTTCTTTAGATAACGCTAAATTAATATGTCCTTTTATGTAAAAATTATTTTTTGTTTACTCAGGTATTTGAAGAATTAATAAATAAAGGAAATTTACTGCTCTTAGCACCCTCTCAAAAAATGGAAGAAATTGAATTATTTTTCTTAAAAAAAAAACAATATTCGATTATTTTTTACCTTTTAATTTTAAATTTTCAGAAATTACATGCATATATGGATGTACTGGTACCACTTATTGTACGGGCTGTTAGTGAACAATTTTACAAAGTGGCAGCGGAGGCATTGACGGTTACAACATCGCTGATTCGTGTCTTACGTCCAGTGACATCCGAACAAGGCAATTTCGATTATTCACCATATGTGGATAGCATTTATGAAGCTATCATTGGCAAACTGAAAGCTACCGATATAGACCAGGTTTGAGAATCTTTGTAAATTAAAAACATTATAAGTCAAATTTTATAGAAATTTCAATCTCGTTTAACTTATAAATTTTTTGATTGTTTATTTCGATCAGTTAAAATGTTTGCCGCCGTTATTCTTTAGTTAACAGTTTCAGCTTCTTATAGTTTACATTTTTCTTTTATTTTTTTTTTTTTTTAGGAAGTGAAGGAAAAGGCAATCACAGCAGCCGGCCTTCTTGTCGCAACTTTCGGTGATTTTCTGAAGGACAAGGTAAGAAGTACAGGAATTTTGGAATTTTCAAATTAAGAGACGCTTCTGTTAGTTGTAAATAAAAAAATTATATTCATACGAAGTTGTGACTATTCTGGAATTGTTTGTGAAACATTTCTAAATCTCAAGTTTCCTAGCATGTATTGTATGCTCAGAGATGTTTTTCGAATGTTTGGATGGGATTTTTTTTTTTAGCTGCCAATTTGTTTGCCGATATTTTTGGATCGTTTGCGGAATGAAATGACACGTCTTGTTACAGTAAAAGCACTTACAGTAATTGTGAACAGCCCTTTATCAATTTCACTACATTCTATTTTGTCAGATATTTTATTATTGCTAGCCGAATATTTACGCAAGAATCATAGAACCTTAAAGGTAATTTGGCTTTTTGTTCATGAAATCTATATAGCCCAGCTGCAGTTTAATGTACTGCAGCCTAAAGCATCTTTTATTACAAGTGTTTTAGCTCATTTCTAATTATTTCTTAAATTACTTTTAATTATTTTTATAAATCACCCAGTAATAGTGTAGAGTTTTTGTGATAATTCATGATTACATTTCACTTATTTTATTATTAAAGTTTGTTGCGTAAATTACAGATTTCGACATTAAATTTGTTGGATTCTTTGGTAACGAATTACAAGTATGGCGACATGGATGGTAGTGAGATGATGAAAGTATTGCAAGAAACACCAGCATTGATCTCTGAATTTGATCTACAAATCAGCCAGCTTACTCTTACTTTTCTTAGCCGTAAGTGTTATTTTTTTCGCACTGTATCTATGGAAACATTTCTTTTAGATATGATTACTTCACAAAATATGGACCTATTTTTGCTCTGATCAGAAAGAAGAGATCTTCCGATGTTTTTAGTTATTAAAATATGAAACAGAGCTTATCATTTTTTATTACTATTATTGTTTTGTCGTACAATTATCACTGATCATTTCTCTTCTCATGAAAAAATCCCCTAAAAATCTAATGTATTTTGAATTCATTCTGTAGATGTTATATTCGCATATTTTTGATCAAAGACTTCTTATAAAGCTTAATACTTAGGAAGTATTTTCAGATCTAGTAGTTGCTCAGCCGCTAATCATATCTTCTAGTTTATCAGAAATACTTGCGGCTTATGTGAATCTCCTGCAAAGTTCTTTGCTTCAAGGTGCTACCCTGACAGCTTCTCTGAACTTTGTCCTAGCCGTTGTCCAAGCAGAAATACCCCAGAAGCCGTCTTTCGAAGTATTTTCATTATTTTAATAGGAACAATTAGAAAATTGAAATTTTAGAAATTTTTCGAACTTTAAAATCTACTTATTGACATTTTATTTTAATTGCTTGTTGAACAAGGGACCATTTTCCAGGAATTGTTGGATCAATTGACTTCTCCAGCTTACGATAATACTTCGCTTCATCGGCAAGCCTATCGTTCCATATCGGCATGTACTGCTGTTGTTGCTTCTGCGTCTGGTCAACAGAATCATTGTCGTAATTTAGCAAAGAAATTATCAGAACAAATAATATCGAATGATACAACAGATGGTGTACGACTCTTTTCTTTACTTGCAATCGGTGAATTAGGCTGTACATGTCCACGAACGTTTGATAAATTTTCTCCAAAGTATGTTTTCCGTTTTTTCATCCTAACATCTTTCATTTCCATATATATTAAAATAAGGTTTATTCCAGAAATAGTTCCGTAAAGCCTATTTATATGTCCCAGTCGATTTATTCAAATAGATGTGTATGAGTAGAAATTTATCTATATAAAATACATTTTTCGTTTGTATTACTTTTTTCTTTTATAAAAGGAAAAAGGATTTTCCATCCGAAAATAGGTAAAAATCCATTATACTATACAAAAAAGTCTGTCTTGTTATAATGCTTTTATTACTCATTTACTTTTTTTTTTTGCTTTTTGATAAAATATTACATACCAACACTTATTTTTCTTTCCTGGCATGTAAACACTTAGTTTGTGACAGTTTTGATGGTAGACGAAGACAACTAAATACATGCCGAAATGATTTTATCGTTTGAAATTTTTTAAATATAAATTCGTTTCATCTGTAAGAATTTTAGACCCGAAGAATTATTGGTGAATGCTTTCAATACAACATCAGAAGAAATGAAAACAGCTGCATCATATGCATTGGGAAGGCTTGCCTTAGGAAATCTCGAAAAATATCTTCCATTTTTGCTCGAACAAATCAACTCGCAACCAAAACGCCAATATCTTCTATTGCATGCTTTGAAAGAAGTGCAGTTATTCTTATATTTGTTCACTGTTATTTATTTGTTTATTCTCTAAGTGCGAAATTCAAAAATATAGAAAATTAGCACCAAAAAAAGCGTGAATGAGTATATGCTTCGTTAGATTGTATTATTAAATAGTTCTAGACTGCCTTGTTTTATCAATATTCGAACATATGTCGCTTTTTATTTGTAATATTAAACATTACTAACATCCATTTTGACATATATTTCATGCCCTTCATCTTTGAAATCATCAGAAAAACTTAGTGAATTCCTACCAATTTCTGCTTTATAATAAAATAATAATTTCATAGCATTTTTCTAGGTAATTGGTTCGGAAAGCGGTGATTCTCGGGCTATAGAGATTTTCCGTCCAAGAATTGAACAAATTTGGCCCGTTTTAATTACTCATGCGACAGCTGCGGAAGAAGGGACTCGAAATGTAGTTGCCGAATGTCTCGGCAAATTATGTCTTGTCCATCCCGAACAATTATTACAACGATTGAAGGTTTGTTTCTTAGTAGATTCCATTTTTTTAATTTCAATTTTAATTTTTATTAACTGTGATGCATTCAGTTAGAATTCCTTTAGACTTTCAAAGAGTATGTTCATGAGGCGTGTCAGAAATGTTACATGAATTCACAACGACTGAAAATGATTTACACAGAGATTTATACCCACCATCGCTTTAGTACGTCGTTTCATTTAGGTCCATTCACAAGATGTTTAATGAAATTTAAATTTATTAGTAAATGGTCCTTTTTTTTTTTTTGTTCTTCAGAAATGTGTCATTTCACCGAATCCGTTTATGCGTGCAACAGCAGTTACAGCGGTGAAATTTTTAATTGTTGAACAGTGGACAGCTATTGATGATTTGCTACAGTCATCAATGGCGCATTTTCTGCGAACTGTTGCGGATCAAGATCTTAATGTACGTCGAGTGGCATTGATAGCTTTCAATTCTGCTGCTCATAACAAACCTAGACTGGTAAGTTATTAAACATTTTTATAATTTCGTCTTGCTAGGAAATCAACTGAAAACTAAGAAAAACTTATTTTAAAAAACTTGCTGAGTTTTTCAGTTATTATAAGTTATTCTTCTTTTGTTCGTATTTATAAGATTTAGTTCCTAAATCCATTTCAAATTATCTATGGATATAATGATACGACTGACTGCAAAATAATGTGTGGCTTTAATTACTGATCAGTTTACATTATGAACTTTCTCGGCTTTTCATGATTTTATCCGTGTTTAACGAGCATTTTCATTATTGGACACGTTTAGTTTTGATACAATCATCTTTCTATATAAATAAAGATGTAAATGCTACGTGTTACTTCGCAATGGACTCCTCAAATTCTCCACCGATTTTTTCAAATTTTGACATAACTTTGCATTCGAGTAGGCGAGTGCTTTTATATAGATATACTTACTTTGTTTTACGTGTTATGTGCGTGACAACTAAAAGTACGTGAGAGGGTGGAGTTTATTGACTCCGCCTTCCTTTTTTTCTCTCATTCTCCTTCTTCCCCCATCTCTCTAATAAAAATTAGTAATTAAATAATAATAAGTAATGATAATAATCCGCCTTTCTTTTTTTCTCTCATTCTCCCTATACCTCCCATCTCTCTCTCTCTCTCTGTTGCTCTGCTAATTACATTATGTGGATTTATCCAGGGAAAGAAGAGAAAAATGATAAGAAGAATTAAAATGCTTTCTGATATGGCATATAAATACATAAATTTTTGATTTTGTAACAAATCTGAAAAAGGAATTTTAAATATCTGTTAAAATTTGAAATTGGAATTCTTTTTTTAAATAAAAGTTAGCTTAATTTTTTGAAAAAAGGCATCAATTTAATCTAAAGAAAATTTTTCTTCGATTTAATTTTGATTTAACTTAATTTAGTGTAAATTTAATGTTAAAATAGTAAATCATAACTTTCTTCATTTTTCCATAGATTAAGTATTCAAATCCATCACAAGTACTGGTGACTTATAATTTAATATAATTGATACTAATTCTTTCTTTTTTAAATTTTGTTCATATTATACCTTTATTTGTTTATTACTATCTGTCTATCTATAACATTTGCTTACAAATCGCGAACAAAGGTTTTCAATCAGTTGGTAATGCCATCATCGAATCGATCTACTGCTGCTTCGATCGATGTAAAATTACGTCGCGAACAAAATTACAACACGACTGATCTTTTGTCACATGTTCACTAATGTGTGAGCAAAAAAGCATTTATGATCAATTTATGTAAACTGTCAGTTAGGGAGTTTGAGAAATCTCTTTAGATGCGCCGGGAGGAATTCGTAAAACGCTCCCAATTAGATCGATTCTGGCAACAAATCGATCCCAAAACTTTTTCTCTTACATCGCCCGGAATAGCTGCAACATTGCTACCAGATGGAAGAACTGCTCATTTCGCTTCGAAATTGCCATTGAGCATGCAATACATTGAAATCCCCATATGCCATAATTCTGAAGCATCAGGAGTGGGGAAAGTATTACAAAAATGCAAACTTCTTGTTTGGGATGAATGTACAATGGCCCACAAAAAATCGGTCGGGCTCTTGATCGATTATTGCAAGATTTACGTGGAAATACCAGATTATTTGGGGACATATTAATACTGCTTTGAAGAGATTTCAGGCAAGTATTACCTGCAATTTCTTAGTCGACACCAACGAATGAAATAAATGCTTGTCTGAAATACTTCACTTCGTGGTTATACGTAAAGACGTTAAAATTAACTACAAACATGCGTGTTTAGCTGCAAAACGATCGACCAGCTGGAATATTTTCACATCAATTGCTGGAAATTGGAAACGGAAAGGTGCCGGTTGATTGACCACAGGACAAATTCCATTTCCTCATAATTTCTGCAATTTGGTAACGTCAAAAGAAGAGCTGGTTGAAAAAATATTTCCCGATACTCAAATCAATTATAAGAATCATCATTGGCTGAATGAAAGAACTGTTCTTGCGGCCAAGAATTAAGACATTCGACGAGCTTTACAGTATTATTCAGTCTAACATTTAAAGCGAGGCAGTCATATACAAGTCATTCGACACTATATGGAAGTAGATAAAGTCGCTAATTATATGACAAGATTTTTGAATTCAATCGATCTGCCAGAAATGCCACCTGTACTGCAATTGGAAATTAATTATCATGTCACGAAATATCAATCAGCTAAAACTTTACGACGAAACACATCTTGCAGTAAAAAAAATAATGAGCAATGTCGTATAGCAACAATCTTGACAGGACCTTTCAAAGGTGAAGATATCCTTATTCCTCGCAGTCCTATGATTCCAAGAATTTGCCATTTCAATTTAAGCGATTGCAATTCCCAATTCGATTGGCATTTTTATTCACCATCAACAAAATAAATTTTTGAGCTCAGGGTTTATTTTGCGTGTTCTAGAGTGGGCAACTAGACAATCTCTATATCTACACAGACAATGGAACGACAAAAAATATTACATCCGCAAATAATGTGAAATTACACATATTAGATGTGGGCGAAAACTGAAACATGTCAAATAACGCCATGACAATAACTGTAAACAAGAGATACTAAAGATAAAGTGGCGCTACATAGTTTTAAAAGGATGACAAACATGTTACCACCAAAATGCTCCAATTCACAGACAAACAGCAAAGATGGACTCAGCAACAGCAACAGATCGGAGTTCCGAGTGTTCCAGTTCGACAATTCAAAGCGAGTAGAAAAAGGGTAGAAATATCGGACAATTCACTTGAATAATATTCTTCTCTCTTATTGATACATGTGGATCTTCTCTGATAATTGTTTGTTATGAAGAAAAACTCTTCATCAATCAATAAAACATTTCTCAACAGCATTCATCCCTGTTAGACACAAAAAACCCTTTCACATTTATTGCTGACCTAGCCTGATCACAATAACAAAAATCAGTTTCCAATCCAACCAAACCACAAATCAATTACAAAGTATCAGTTCTTTTCCCAACACTAGAAACATGCGCTTTCTATTTTCTTTTTTTCCATTTAACCTAACTAAGCTGCAGCAACACGTGTATAAAAACATGCGCATATTCGAATGCAAAATTTTATCAAATTTCCGATATAGTATATTAGAACTTTTCGATAAGATTTTGAATAGATAAAGCGCATATTTAACAATTTTCAGAAATTTAAGATTTTTAACAAACGAATATTCATGTTTTTCATTAAATAGGTTAGATGGAGCCGGACACGCAAAGCATGGCCGGCCCCCATTGACTAGCTGGATTACTACGCGGAGTGTGACCGGGTCGAGCTAGTTTCAAATAAACATATGCTAAAATTTAAATATGGTAGCATCTGTTTATTCTTCTACCAAAAATGTACTTTTTTATAGATTCGGGATTTACTACCTGTTTTTCTGCCATCATTATACAATGAAACAGTAGTTAAGAAGGAATTGGTTCGTGAGGTTGAAATGGGTCCGTTTAAACATACCGTTGATGATGGACTTGATTTACGAAAGGCAGCTTTTGAGTGGTTGGTTTTATTACGAAGAATTTAATAAAATCTATAAAATTCATCGAGCAGCTTCATTGTTGAATGAAACTACATATTGGCTTATAATGTTATCAGAAGTCTGACCAAATTTTCAGTATTTTTTTCAAACTTTGTATGGTTTTAGTATGTATACATTGCTAGAAACATGCTTGGAACGACTTGATGTTTTTGAATTCATTACACATATGGAAAATGGGCTGAAAGTAAGTATTTTTTGTGTTGTTGCAATGAAGCATAAAAAGTTTTTGAAAAGAAGCAATTTATGATTGATATTAATTAATATCTCATAGTTTTCATATGTTTTTAGGATCAACACGATATTAAATTGTTGACCTATTTGATGCTTGCACGCTTAGCTGCTTTATGTCCTTCACAAGTACTTCAGCGACTCGATAGTCTTTGCGAGCCATTGAAGGTATATTTTATCTTGGATATCTTCCTGATATTAAATCATTCAAATCTTCTTTGAATTAGTTACAAGTTTTTTTTTCTTTTGCTTCTTTTTATATCCATAGTGATAAAAAAAAAAGTGCTTAGTAGTATAATTATTACTAGGAAGTAAATTACACATAAATCAGCATTTTTTATTGTTTATGAATGGCAAGCTTGAATTGTTTTGATTATCAAAATAGTTGATTCTAACATTTTTCTTTCAGACTCAGATACAAGCCAGAGCTAAAGCGAACGCAGTAAAGCAGGAAAATGACAAACAAGATGAGCTTCGAAGAGCGGCACTTAGGGTTGTTGTTGCTTTGCAGGTAAGCATATTATTTTTTTTAATTTGATAAACTTTTTTTATTCCGAATTTTCTAGGAATACTCTGCACATTTTTAAGCATTAAACACCCAATTTTCCATGACATATGGCTATTTAACATTTAAAATTTTGGCAGTTTAATTGCAACTTGGAAGAAGTCTTCATTTATTGACACTTTGTGTTCATTTAGTTTTTTGGTTTTGCTTAATTATTAGTGGTTAAAGATTTTCATTACTCAGTGTATATTTTAGCATATTCCCGAAGCAGATAGACAGCAGCAGTTTGCTGATCTTCTTGCCATAATTCGTAGTTCAACTGAAATAAATGCCGTTTATCAGGTAACAAATACTTTTATTACAATCATCGTATCTAGTGGAAGTTTTAGATTAGATAAGGCGAAAGAAATCTTGGAAATCATTTGGTATACATTGCACAATATCGATAACTTTTGAATAAACTAAGATGGATTAACTGCAGTTGCTTGCAGTTATCAATTAAAATTATTCTTTTGATCTTGAATAAATTTAGAATTCGATCATATTTAAAGAAGTTCAGTAAGGAGATTTACTTTGATTTTTAAATTTAAATTTCGTAAAAATTACCAGTGATAATTTCGCTGTTGTATATTCTGTAATTCTATAGATGTAATCTCCTAAGGCGTAGTTTATAACATTGAATTAAATCAGGTTTTATATTTCAGGGTTTATCATTATAGTAGACTTAGTAAATAATTTTTTGAGAAGCTCCATTAAATTAATTGGTGGGGAATTTATTTTGACAAATTTATTATTTATTTTTGTTTCTGAAATGAAATTTTTAGTATTAATTTGTTGTAGTTAGTGGAACGAGATGCAGTTCACCGTTTGTATACTTCTGATTCCGTAATGGAAATCGAATGATATTTGATTAATTTAACAATATTTGACAAAATTGGTTTGCTTTATAGAAAAGTGCTTTTCGTATATTAACAATACGGGAAAAAATGAATTTTTTTTTTTCTCTGTTGTAACTTCCTTGTACTTATATTTTTTTCTAGTGGAATAAGACTACGGTCATTATTTATGCCTGTAGAATAAGACTGCGGTCATTATTTATAAGACTATGGAATTAGGAAGATTTTCGGTGTGGTAGAATCTTTTCTTGGTTTAAAATATTTTTTTATTTGATTTTTGATTCCAAGCAATTATGTTCAGATTTCGAGAAATTCGTCGTAAATATTTGCAAAAAAAATTTTGGGAAATTTTTAAGAATTTTAACTAAGATTTTGAAATTTTCCAAAGATCCCATTTCATTGATATCATGATTCGGTGGAAGTATTATATTTGAGCAGAACTTTACATCCAAGTTGTTTGATGTTTATCATATATATTGCCCTATATTTCTAACAATATTCGTGAGGTTTCCCAGCGAAGGATTCTTTTTAAAATCAGAATTCATTTGACAAGATTTTTGTCTTATGTTGTTCGTTTTCATTTCGTCTTTTTTTCCGTTAAACTTCTTTCCATGGTTATTTCACGAAGTGTTTTATTGATTAAATAAAAATTCTATTTTTTTTACTGTACACAAACATTCTCTACATAAATGTTTTCTACATAATCTTATCTTCGACACTATCATAATTACCAATCAGGTTATTGATAACTGTACAGTTGTTCACATGAGAATAATGTGACGTAGAATGCGTCATATTTGCATTGGTAATGGTTATAAGTGATGAAGATAGTCATGATACCAGTTTTTATTTCCGCCCGGATTATTTTTCAATTTTAACAAATCCATTGTTATACAACTTGATTTCATTTTCTGACCCCATTTTTTAATGTTCGGCTTGATGTAAATTATTATGTGCAATTTTAAAATTGGGTTTGATTGGCAATTGGAAATTTCTAAAATTAAAACCAACTTGGCCGTCATAAATTTCTCAGACATCGATTAATTAGTGACTTTAAAATGTAAAATGGTTAGAAAATTTTAAATTGATCAGCAGTTCGTCTGTTTGCCATCTATCAATTAGGCGATGAAAATCATTTTTTCTAAAGTTTTCCTAAATTTTTATTTTCCAGTCTCTGATGTTGTGAATAACAGTGAGGCATATGTTTTGAAACACTGGAAAAGTTTTTTTTCCTCGCTATAGTTTTCGTGCCAATAAGTAATATAATCTGCATGAAAGAAGAGATAAAAATACTAATGCCTATCAATGATTACTTTATTATTATTTAGAGTCATGAATCGATGGCACGTAATTATGCCTATTTCATTATATTTTCTGATTCCTGTAATTATCTACTTTTTCCCGTGGTGTTTGCAGTATGTATTCTTCCTCAACTTTGGTAAATTTTTAATTTTGCTATGTGCAATTTTAGATCCAATCAATTATATGAAATTATGTGATTGATTTAATGCGAGATAGCATGATTTTTAATATTGAGGTATCTCATTGCATTGCATACTGTCGAGATGATCTTATTTCAAATACTTTCTGTTTTTTATCCAACATTTTTTATTTAAATTAATTAGCTGGTAATTTTAGTGAAAATACCATACCAAGATTACACAAATTTGACATATCATGGTGTTAAGGCCATGGGAAGAAATTTTTATTTGGAAGGAAAAGATGACTTACGATTAGGATGTTGGTTAGTTCATGATTTGCTTCTTTTTTTTTTCAAGTAATTTAGCCAAATAAAGTTTGGAAAATGAAAAATTAAGCTAGTTCTTTTTATTTGGAATATCTAAATTTAGATAGTAAATAATCTAAGCTTTTCAATAAATTTTATAGCTATTTAATACTTTCTTCTAATTCATTTAGATCTACAGTAATTACTTTGCGTTTTTTTTTTTTTTTTTTTTTTTTAATCTATAAATTTGCGACCATCGAATTTTTTGATGAAAAAGTAATAAATCAATTGCATATCTGTTGCATTATGATAAGCCTTATGTTATTACTGCATATTAATTCCAGCTTTGTTTTTCGGTTCAATAATATAACTAAGAATGTTTCAGGCATATATTACCTCATGATGTAGCCGCCAGACATCAAAATTCAGTGTTAAGTGATAAACAAATGGAGCAAGAGTTGAGAAACTTAGATAATCCAGTAGTGATTTACTTCCATGGCAATTCCTTTGACCGGTTCATCTATTATCCTATATTTATTTTAAAAGAAAATCATTTTTTAATTAAAGTGCAGTTTTGATGATTAAAATTGTTTGATTTTCTATGTTACCAGTTATTTTATAGAACAGAATCAAGTCGCTGTGGATTGTATAATTTATTGGCTCGTACTGGTTTTCATGTATTAGCTTTGGATTATCGTGGTATATCTTCTTTTTCTTTTTTTGTTCGTCTGTCCGTGTAGTCTCTCTATGAAGATTAATGTTGTTTTTATTCTTTCATCACTTCGATTTTTGCCATCAGATATAGAAATGAGTAATCCCATCAGAATTTTTTTCCTGATTTTTATCACTAAACATGAAAACTTTAAAAAAATGTCTTAATTTAGCAATTTTTTATAGGATATGGTGATTCAAATGGTTGGCCAAGTGAAGAAGGTTTAATTGAGGATGCGGTGGAGATATTTATCTATGCTAAACGTCTTTCCCTTTCAACTAATATATTTTTATGGGGACATTCAATGGGAACGGCGTATGTTTTTTGCATCAATCTGACAGATCGTTCAACAAATTCTGGAAGTCAGATTCATCAAACTTTGTCTATTATACTAACAGATTACCTCAGCTGAAATGTTGCAATTCGCTTTCCACATTTTATATCAATCCGAATAGATGTTTCATAGTGATTTATGATATCATTTATTTGGTTAAGATTATGATTCGTTTCTATTTCTCTTAGTTTGAAATCAAAGTTTTTTTTCTTTTTTTTTTTTTCGCGGTAATTTTTCGATCCAAAAGTTGATAGCACTGGAATTCTTGATTAGGATCTTTTCTTGAAAAGATAAGAGTGAAAAAGTTTTGTTTTTTATTTATACATGTGAGCTTTTTTATCGATTATTTAATTTATCGTATGATCATTTCATATCATTAATCAGTTTATTGCAGATTTATGATTTAGATTATCCAGTTCATATATCATTAAAATAAGTTTTAATTTATTATTTTATGTTTAATTTATTTTAGAATTACACTTGTTTAATTTATTATAGAATTGCAACAGCACTTGCGAGGGAGCTTAGTGAACGAGGATTACCGCCAGCTGGTTTAATCCTAGAATCACCATTCAACAATCTTCATGATGTTGTTACTTATCATCCATATTCAGTACCATTTCGTTGGCTACCATGGTTTGAAAAAATGGTATTAGGATCATTAAGTAAATCTGGTTTGGATATGAGCACTGATGAACGCATCACAAGGTATGTTTTAACGATGACAAGAAAAAATCAAACACTAAGAGCGATAATTATCCATGTGAAGGTTTACAAAATGTTAAATGATGTGTTTCATTCGACATACCATCTAATGTATAAATAAATTTGTGATTTCTGGAAATACTTGAATTAAGAAATTCATTATAGGGTAGATTGTCCAATATTAATATTGCATGCCGAGGATGATCACATTATTCCGCTAAAATTGGCTCGTAAATTGTATAAATGTGCGCATGCTGCCTATCGTGATGTGGCATTCAAGAAATTCGATGCAAGCCGCAAATTTCACCATAAATTTATCTATCTCGCTGATGAGCTACCTGGAATGTTAACGTAAATTTTACTTTAATTGCAAATTTTTGAAAAGAAAGATAATACAGGAATTTTTGTAACTGTTTAAGTGTTTTGAAATAAATATTAAAACAGCTAATATTTTAGCTTATCTCTGGCTGATTATAGAAACATTTGTAATACGCTGTTTAAAATTACATAAATAAAGTATATATTATTTAATAATCTTTTTAGCTTTTACAGAGATTGGCTGTAATCAATTTTACCATTAATTCACTGTGTGGTAACATCACGACTAAGCTTTTTTGTTGCTTCAAAAATATAAGTTTCAGGCAATTCAGGGAGAAATGTGTTTTTAAAGTGAAGAGGTTGGAACAGTAAAAAGTGTGAACGACTGCTCGACTCTGACCATATTAAGTTCTAAAATTTGCGATTATTGGGTTGTGAAATCTGTCCATTTCTAACATTTAGTCATTTCGTTTTATCTCTTCATTGACTTAAAATTTTTATTTTCTAAATTTGAAAAATCATTTGCTTCGTTCTGAATATTGTCATTCGTTCGATCGAATTGTTTGTGGAAACTATTAGGGATAATACTTATTTCTAGGTACTGAGGTTGCAGTCCTTATCAATTAGAATAATTCTAGTCCTACGTTTTTTCAACAAAATCTCCATAAAAGGAAAAAGCTTGGTCAGTATCGGAAAAATATTGAATTGAGAGAACAGAAATATTCCGCAGAGAAAATTTGATATTTCAAAAAATTTCTAATATTTGGAAAAATTTTTGGTAGATTTTAAGTCTTCGAAAATTTTTATTAGATTTATGTTAAAGGATCCTTAGTAACACTGTTTCGTATAAGTATATCCTATGGATTAGCTTCTTCGTATCCTCCTTTAATCATTAAATATTATATACTTTATAGATAATATATTCTCAATAATCTGGATATCAATATCAATTATTTCTTGGAAGTACGATCATTATGTTTTATCATCGTTCTTCAATCATTATACATTCCATAATATATTGATATTGATATATTTTGCAATTAAATTGCTTCCTTATCATTAATTCACCATTTGTTCTTTTTATTACTCGATTAATACTATATTTGTATGCTTTATTTGCTTGCGTTCTTATCATCTTTAGTAATTAATTAAGATCAAAGTGATAATCTTGATTGTTTGTTCTTCCTTGTCCCATTATCTTCTGGCAATCAAACGAAGCTTATAAATGTAATATTGGCAAAAGGACAAAGATAAAAAAAAAAATTAATCTAATTTTATTAATCATAAATCAATTAATATTATCGAATTTTAGCTTATAGGTTTGATTTTATTGATTACTAATCCATTAATCAAATTTCTCTCACCTTATCTTTCTTATGTGCATTTCGAAAGTTATTTTAAACAACTTTAATCTTTTTTGTGATGTAAAGAGTAATTAATAAAAGATTAATAAGATATACTTTTTGTTTTGCATGAGGAATATCCCAATATTACATTTAGAAGAATTAGGCTTTTGAAAACTTAAATTAATTAGATTATTTCTGCTGAAATTTGGTTTTTTCATTTTGATGAAAATTTGCAAAATTTCACTACCTTTTCCATTTGTCGGTTTTTCTTCATGAATGAAATTGTAAATTATATGGTATATTTGCTTAAATTTAGAGTTCATTCTTTTTTTTTGAACCGAAAGATAGTATGTAAGAATGAAGATAACATGGTAGACTAAATTTCAGCGAAGGAAAAATTTGGTGGTATTAGATTACTTAGCATTCTTAATAAAGTAGGAGGATTGCGCAATTTCATTAAATAAAAAATGTGCCATTATAAACGTATAAACCAGATCGAATTTACTAGAATTATTATGCATATTCATTAATTAGCTTTTATCCTAATTAGAAACGATATGATTTCTGATGTAACATCGGAAAATGCTGATAAAAAACGGATAAGGAAATTCGAATATACAGCGAAATATAAAACATTAGAACAAAAAGTTTCATATGACGCGGAAATCCCACTTACCGATGAACATCCAATCGATGAGATAATATCTCACATTTATGTGACAAATAAAATATTACCATTGTTTTACAAAGGTAAGAGTTTGTTGTTTGTTTAATTATCAACCGTAGTTGATGTTTTTGTTTAACAAAAAATGAAAAAAATAAAGAAGTGATTCATTCATTTTATGTCTATGAAAAGAAAAAACATGATTTTCGATTTTTTTTAATATTCGAATTAAAATTTTGATATTGTTTTACGGCGCATATTCATTCTTTATGTATGTGACTTCTAATAATTTTTAGTACATTTATGCAAACTTTTTATTAATAAATTAAAAATGTGTTTTCACCATATTTTCGCGCTAAATTTCGACAAAGGCGAATAATAAGTTGGCAAAAGTTATAATTTTTTGTCAAGAAAGATTCTTATTTTGCACACAATCTTTATTATTAGAAAAAAAAAATCAAACGATATGAATCCATTCAATTAATCAAATTTAATTACTTAAATGGATCATTTGTTACAATATCCGTTGCAGTTAACTAAATCAAACATTTAATTTAATTAATTTTAACGAATTGAATAGATTCATTTGTTTTTGGTTGTCTTTTTTTCTTCGGAAATTTTCACGAAACTGCTTGAAGAGAACGTTTCTTGGTAACTTCTTTCAATTCTTGATATTTTTTTATAAATTCCTGTTCAATATTTCTAGATATTGCGAATGCATTTCATCGTTTTATTGATGAAGAGACATGGAAATACGAAACGGAAATTGGTGATGCCATTGTTAATGCTTTCCTAGATGAAACAGATATTACAAGCGATCCGCTCCATGTTCAGGAATTTTCTAAGGTAAAATTATTGATTTAAAATTCGACATTCTCTATTTCTCCAGATAATATGTTAATATCGCGAAAATCCTTGTACACATAGGATAGAATTAATTTTTGTTTGCGAAGTTTTAAGAAGTCAAGTATTTTTTTTTTTTTTTTTTTTTGTTGCATTAGACGATTTTCTATTCCATGTTATTATGAACTAGAAATTGTTTTAGATTAATGCATAGTTTTAGAAAGCAAATGATGTGAAATCATGTGAAGCTCTTGAATTCGCTAATCAGTTCCAATTTATTATGCAAAATTCATCACCCGAACGACTGAAAATAATCATCGCATTAGAAAGAAAAATGGAAAATGAGGTAAACGTATTTGAATTTGTTAAATCTGAAATCGATAGTTTTTCTGTTTGCTAATTCAATGATCAAATTTCATTATTCATTTATTAATTTTCATATTTTGAGTTTTGCATTGTTTCAATTTTGTTTCATGATTTTCATTTTAAGATGTCATCTTTGATACGTGCTCGAGATTTCGAACTTGATCGAATGTATCGTAAATGTGAGGAGGCAGTGAATGCTAGTATCACAAAAGATGATCGAGTTATACCTGAAAGTGGACAACAATTAAGTCGCTTGAATGAACAGATACGAGTTAGGCTTTTGTATAATAATAGTTTAAGACAGATGATTGTTAGACTTTCATTTAATCACCAATCGTTAAAGATTTTCGTGCAACGCAAGCGATGGTATCAGGTAATTCATTGACAATTCCTTAGCAATAGTGGATGTAATGTTGATCGATTATTGATCTTTTCTTGTGAGATTTTATCGCATTTCGACGGGAGATTCTTAGGCAGATTTTAAGTATTTAATTGGCAAAGGATGGTTTAAATCAGCATGAAAACGACGAATAATAATTTCTTCATATATCTATCGTATTTTGCTCATAAATATTATCACTGGAAACCCAACCATTAGTAATTCTATTCCTTAAACTTTTCTATCTGGAATCAGTTTGAAATGTATTATTTCAGGAAACTGGTAAAAATTATGCCGAGCAAATTCGTACTTTAACATCATGGCAACGTAAATTCTATAGAAATTTGATCAAAACTTTATACGAGCATGATGAATTTCCGGTTGGCGTAGAATCCGCTTTATCTGGTGATGGAGTCCCAGTTAAAAGGTATTGAGCAAAATACTCCAAAAATCTAAATTTCCATCACTAGTTACATTTATAATTTAAGAATTTTCCCTTTTTGTCAATTTAAAGTGAATTATCCAGAAGACTTTGCGTAGCAATTGCTTAAGGAAATATTGTACTTCGAAATGCATGAACTCTAATTTCACATTACCTCAAAACATTGAAAATTTTTTCGTATTTGTAAGGGCGGATGAAACACTTAATCAAGATACTATTATTTGAAATACTGTCAAATTTGAATAACTCACGGAAAATGATAATAAAATAATTTGAATTGAATAAAACAGATCAAGAGTTAGGATAAAAAGTATTCTTATTTCCCCTTGCATAATTGATTTGATGTGTTTTGATTTCTCTCAGACTGTTTATTTTGATCGGATTTTAATCTTATGTTGTATACTGATTCAATATTTTCGAAAAATTTTACTTTTTTTCATAAATTATTCGATTTAAATGAATTAATAGGAGAGGAAATACTGGATATATCCATAAATGGCTTATAGCGGTTTAAGTAAGGTACGCCTTGATTTGACTCTATAATATTGAAATTTAATTTATTTGAGATCTTTGCCGACAGCTTTAAGTCTCGATTCAGTCAAAACACAAACTAACTTTTCTTTGGATGAAAGCTTCACAATATATTTAGGTAATTCTCTTTTCTATACTTTAAAATTTCTTATTTATATCCTACGATTCACTTTATTTTTGTTATCAGCATTTATTGATTAGTTTTTGTATATATTTTTTTTATTATCTTAACCGTGTAACGTCATTTATTTTTTCTATCAGCGTTAACATTTTTTCTGCATGTCGTGTTTCTTACTTTTGGTTTGATTAGTTTTTCGGTGATTCCAAAAAATATGGTATTGTTTTAGCGGTTTTCTCATATTATATCATTTCTCATTCTTCGTAAGAGATATCATGCAGATTTTCGATGTATTCAAATTAAAGAACTATAATCGAATTTCGGATAATTTAGGTGCTCAGTTAAAAACAATGCATAATGCTCGACTCTTGACTTCACCAAGTTTGACAGATCTGTGTCGACCTCCTCTATTCTTTGACGATGATGCTTCTGCTACACGGCGATTGCAGATGAATCTTACTTTGTATGGTAGAAATTTAAGTAGCCTGATACTTCTTGTGGAACAGGATCCTATGTTCCATTTCAATGAACGAACAGGTCATATTTTTGTACTTTTTAAAATTTCCTTTGGTCTCAGATTTGACGAAAGTAGTATCCTTCAGTTCATTTATGTAGGGAAATATTATCACTGTCATCTTGTTATATTAGATATGATTTTTTATGAATCCAGAAAAATTTTCTTCAAGCAAATGTTCCTTTTTTTTTCCTCGAGAAATATTTAAAATTGATTCATACTTTAATAACTGTAAAAATTTTCAGATTTTTTTAGACTATGTGAACATTCCACCGAACTTCATT
Source organism: Onchocerca flexuosa (assembly GCA_002249935.1). Taxonomy (NCBI): domain Eukaryota; kingdom Metazoa; phylum Nematoda; class Chromadorea; order Rhabditida; family Onchocercidae; genus Onchocerca; species Onchocerca flexuosa. The sequence continues at coordinate 2,466,779 of KZ269978.1, read as the reverse complement.
TTGAATCACTTGAAGATCAATTAAAACAAATAAGTCCATTGGTAAGTTTATTCCATGAAACATATTTTTAACATTTATTTTTAATCAGGCAATATCTTTTGCTTTATGAATGATATCGAATTATCGAATATCTTGTATGCTATGTTTCATTTATCTTTCAATGCATTATTATATGTGTTGGATAATTTTATTTCGCAAATCAATATTTTTTGATTGCTAATGAATTAAACAGAAAGTTAAATCAATTTGTTTTGATTCGGAAAAATCAATAGTTATTGATTTGTTTAAAAAAGAAAAAAAGAAACTTGATACCTGATGAAGTAATCATCAACAGAATATGATACTTTTATATCATAATATATTATTTTTGATTGCTGAAAGAATTGGGGTAATATCTGCAAATATTTTTGAAATTAAATCGTGTAAAAGAGTGCATGCACTAATTATTGTGCGATAAAACAGGATGGTATAAAATATTTCTAGAAGAGGAAATAAACATGACGTCACACATCGATGAAATCGAAAAAAGAAAAGACGAAAAAAGGAAATTCTCGATTTCTATGCATGTTAAAAAATGCATTGTCAGAGATTACGTTAGAGCTATAAGTAAATAATACAATCGTAAATTCTATAATTCTATCATATTACAATTGATAACTTATTGATAGAATATTAGAATTGATAACTTACTGATATTTTTCATGGATGGGATCATTTTATTTCATTTTTTTTTTTTTTTTTTTTCTAAGATTCCGGAAGCAAGAAAAGATGTTCATCGTGAAATGAATGATGATGATGAGTCACTGCTTCCAATTGGTAGTTTATATGTTACTCGACATTCCAATCTTTCTTCAGTTCAGGTTTTCATCATTAATTCTTTTTTTTTTTTTTTTTTAATTTATTAGGTTTCTATGCTTCGTTTATGATTTCTTTTGCTGACAGAAAAGAACCAATGTCGCTAGATGAAATATCCTAGACAGACAATTTCAAATTAACAAAATACATTGAAAGTAATAGTTTTTGACTGGAATTGTATCACCGATAGAATAGATTCCGCTTCAGCCGCAAATTCATCATATTACTCATTTATTTAGCATAAGAATAACAAATAATTCATCACTGCAAGATAGAAAAAATTGGCTTATAGTAATTTTCATTTCTATCAATTTACATAAATTCTGCTCTAGTCTTTAATAACTTTTACGTTCATGATATATTTTATCTCTGTCTGTGTCTAAAACTCGTCACACAGTGAATGGAAACTTTTACTATCACGTGAAATTTTTGTTGCCATGAAAAAATTTATCTTATGTGCATTTATTATCATAGTAATTGTCGTGTGGAAAATTGTAGAACAAATATCAAATCTTATTAATTTTGTGATTTAGACGGCTGATAATTGCATAATTTAAGATTGCTATCATGCATGAGTATAATACGTATAACACGAATTATAATCGTGCGGATATAAGTATGAGATGGATGGAATTCTGGAAAGAAAAAAAATACTGTTTTAACAAATTAAGCATTATTTTTGCAAAAATCAAGAAGACAAGTTTGTAGCATATGAAGAAATCATGAATTATTTTAGGTTATCTATCACTTGGTTGTGGATAAATCTTTGGAAGACGATGAAATTTCCAGTAGGTAAGGAAGCAATCTTTCCTGTGTGTGTCTTAATTTTTTTTTTCTCGAAAAATTAGAGATCTCATTCATTTAACTGACAAAATTTTAATGACAGATGAATAATTTGAAGTAAACCGATATTTTTTATTGATTTTTTCTAATTCTTTAATTTACACTGCTTCTTAATATAATGAAGATTTACTTTTTTTCCCGAATGATCAATCTCTTGTGCTGCTTTACATCAGTATTAAAATTTTATTATCTATGCAGAAAACAACATGTAGTTGGTTTTTTTTTTTATCAACTTCGTATCAGTCATTAGACTTATTGATTATATTCTGTTATCTATCAGTAGTTTTAAGATTTATCAAGTCAAAATTTTTTACGTTATTCAAAATACACGTTAGCTTCTTTTCTTTTTTTTTTGAGGCATCCATGCATTAATGGTTTACGAAATGCTATTCGATTATCAGCTAAATGTGGTGTAACAACATTTACCATACCCTTATTGCTTGTCGGGAAAGCAAAAGAGGTAAAGTTTTCGAGAATAACTTGAAAATGATTTTTTTAGATTCGAAGATTCTCCAAATAATTTTCTTTTTTGAATCCAAAACATTGGTTAGTTTCTTCTTTTCAAGGAAATCTTTTCTGACGATAACTATTATCAGTTGAAAAAGCAAATTTTTTTCAATGTCTCATATTGTTAATTTATCCGTAGTACATCTGGCATCTAAGCTGAATGAATTTTTTCAATCCTATTTTTCTAAATATGCATTCGAGTTGTAGCACATGACGCCAAATTGGTGTATTAAGCGAGCCGAGCTGATTTTCAAATGTGTGAAAGGATTCATGATGGAAGCTTGTTCCGGTAGTTCGACCGCTGGTGGTGGCCCTCCTACAGCCACAACGCATTTTAATGTCAATTTTGTTCTCCCAGAAGATTTACAACGGATCATTTATACTGAAATTTTAGAATTGTTCCCAACGATATTTCATATGGTACCATCAGTAATTATGTGAATAAATCAACTTAATTATAGATATCTTGGCATTGCATAATATCATATTTCAATTTATAGTAAAACTCCTCAAACGATCAAATTAATTTGATGATCTGTCAACATCATATATTTCCTTTATTTCAAAAATATCCTTACCTTTAATTCTTTTTCCATTTTTTCATCTTTTTTAAAATATTTTTCTTTTTATCTCTATATTTTGGTTCATTTCCATATCGCAGGTAATGGCTGAAATTGCAAAAAAAAAAAAAAAAAAAGCAAAATCTTACTAAAATAAATCAATTCACATGAAAGGCATTTTTTATTTTTTAATTGTTCCCTGTTCTCTTCCTTCAATTAGTTTCTTTTCCCGCAAACATTTGGTTATCGTTTCTCATTAATTTTATTATTCCATTTTACGAAACTTAATCTTTTCATGCAAATTTGTTGAATGATTAGTTTTTTAACATGAAAAATGTACAATAGAAGTTCCTATTTAAAATGCAAAGGAAAATATTTCAGTTTTTTGATTGAATTTTTTAAGCGAAATAAATTTTTTCCCAAAACTTCATATATACATGTTCTTGTTTTTAAATTCTAATATAATATTCAATAAAGCTCAATTAGAATTTAACACACATTATACGAAATTCTAGAAAATATAGCTTAATTTCGCATTTCAATGCACTGTAAAACACGCACGTTACGTGTACGATAAAAAAATTACACTTAATAGTGAGGGATTAAAATATGCAACTTCCAATACACGCGATCAGTGTTAAACTGAAACAATTCTATTCAACATCTTAAAAGTATGCTAATTAAAACAATTTGTACTTCCAATTATGTTTCAAATTGTTTTTATTTCTTTCCCTCAAAAGAAAAAAAAAAAAAGAGAGATATACGTCGGAAAATAAACTCAAATACGATATAATGCTTACTTGACATTTTTAATTATTTCTAAAATTTCATTGACTTCCGCGAAATTCTCAAATGGCATTTTTATAAAATGAAATAAAAAGAAAATTTTTCTAAAGGAATTTAAAAAAAAAACTAGAACTGCAAAACAGGTTTTTTTTTTCTTTTTATTCTTATCCTTCCTAACATACTATTTCATTCGTTAAGTTTAAATTAATTTAAATATGAAAATTAATTATCTGAATAAGTACATGCACAGATATGAGTGTATGTATGTGTAAAAATTATCTATGAAGTAAAATTAATTTATTTTTGCTAATAGTTACAACATTTGTATTTTCAGTGTGTGATTCATATTTGAAGAGAATTGATGAAATCCTGTTTGTGAAGTTTGTCGCCTCTTTCGTTTGTCCACTTAATGACGTCAAAAAGAATTACATTCAAATCTAAATTCAAACAAAATTCGTCTCACCAATTCATTTGATATATGTTCAAATTTTGATTCATCAAAACTTATTTCATCTTTAAATTCCAATAATATCAAATGATTTTGTCATTAGCCTATTGTAGTATTTTCGCCAATAAATTATTTCATTTCATTTTTATTTGAAATATTTTGAATCAATTAATTAATCTGATTTAATTGAAGTCTAAATTATGATTACTGCTAATATTAATTTTCCGCTTGCATTATTATCATTATTATTACTCAATGTATCAAAAAGTTATGCAGAATTGGTAAGTTATATTATTTGCTTTTTTTTTTTCCACATTTATTTCTATTATCTGAAAATATAAATTCGAAATATAAATTCATTCTTTCAAAATGTAACTGCAATTTAAGATTTATTCAAAAATTTTTCCAAAAAATTCAAATTTTTCAAAATTTTGAAATATTTTATTAATTTGTCACTTTTGCAGTTTTTTAAATTTGTTGATTAAAATTATATGAACGATGTTTGGCAAATTTTCATTTTTAGAGCTATCTTTAATTATATTTATATTTTACATTCAAATATTCTACATACAAACAATTTAATTAAGAACTTCAAATCTAAAAAAAAGCATTACGTTGAATGTAAAATAAAATTTTATGATGATAAATTACTAGCTAAATTTTTCTTGCTTAGTGAATTTTGAAAATCAAATATGAATATTAAAGAGATTAAAATAAGCTTCTGAAAAGATTTCTTCTTGCTAGAAATTAACAAATATTTGATCTGTTAGAATCACCGAGGAAATCAACGAAATTTTTATTTAATTTTGAGATATTTAGTTCATTTACAAAATGTTGAATATTTTGAATGTTTATTAATCATTTTTTTTTATATCGAAAACTCCACAATGAAAAAAATATTTGTGAGAATGATTAGCGCTTCAAATAAATAATTTGAATTTCAATTATGCTAATTTATTTTGGACAATTCTATAATAATAATCTTGTAGAATAAATAAGAATTTTATTTACCTCAATTTGTGATTTATTTCAAAAGAATATTAATAAGATTTAATCAAATATATTATATGAACGCTATTTCTCATTTCTGTCAAAAAAATCTTGAATATATCTTTATGCAATCACTACATCAAATAATGCAAATTAATTAAACATCAATGCAAAATCTGATTTTTAAATATCTAATTATTACATGCTCGAAATAAAAATGAATCAAATATTAGATTCATCGATGCATAATTATTTTTTTAAGATCATTTATGCTATTTTTCTTTTTCTTTTTTTTTTTTTTTTTCTTTTTAAAAAACTTTTTCACAAAATTCGGAGATATTTCTCAAATCAATAATTTCGATCAAAAAAATTTTTCATTTCAGAATTACGATTTACATCGTTATGATGTACGTCAGCAATCAAATATTCCATTTTCGACGCCAAATATTAAAATGAGGCCAGGATTTCGCTTGAAAACCGGAATAACTGACCATCAAAGAGCGGAACTTTCCTGGTTAGCTACTAATACGGAACCAAACCGGCAATCTTCCATAAAAGCACCACGTGCTCAACCATTATTTCATTTAAGAACAACAACCAAACAACCACAAGTATCATCAACAAATCCTATCAATTATCAGCAGCATTTTCCGCAACGACAGATATCATCTATTAATTATCAGCAGCGCTATCTGCAACCAGAAGTATCATCAACAAATCTCATCAATCATCCTCAATATTATCAACAATCACAGATATCACCAACAAGTAATATCAATTATCAACATCCTTATTATCATTATTATACACTTCCACCGATTTATTATGCATCAAATTTTCGAACTATTCCACCAACATATTATAATAACTATATACCGCCAACATTTATTCAACCTACTCATGTACCTTGTAAGTTTTCGCTTTTTTTTCTTGATTTTAAATCCATTTTAAAAATCAAAAAAAAAAAAAAGAAAATTTATTATTTAATATAACTGAGAAATATTTGTTTAAACAAAATTTTTTTATTACTGTTAAAATTCATTATTCTTGGAAACTTTTTTCTAAAAGCTTTCTTGAAATTTTCGTAATTTTTTTTATAGTATCAACAATGATGTCAGCGATTCGCGGTATATTATCGATTGTTCAAAAAACAATGAATCCTAATAGTACCGATGATATAGATTTCCACACAATTCGTGGCAACATTCCGAATGAATCAGATTTGAATAATAGCAGTAAACAATTACCGCAGAAATCATCATCATTATTATCGTCAGCATCATCATCATTCCCATCATCATTATCATCATCATCTCCATCATCACCATCATCAGCAACATTGGAAAAAATAGGAATAACATCAACATCAGGAAATGATGATGACAATAATGACAATAAAAGGGAACAATTGGTTAATGTTGAACAAATGAAAGGAACAGCAATTCAAAAGGTAAAATTTGTTCAAAGGATGAGTAAAAAAGTTTTTCGTTTTTTTTTTTTTTTTTTTTTTTTTCATGCAAAGATTTCTTTTCAAAATTGATGAAAACATAAATTTGTATCTAAATTTGTTCCTTTTTTTCTTTACAAAAATTTTACTTCCTATAAATACTTTCTGAGTCGTATAATAAATATTGAATTGAAGAAAAGAATTTAAATTTTTTCTTACAAAAAAAGATTTTTAGGTATTTTGAAAATTTTGACTCATTCGCGTCAACATTTTTGATGGTTGTCTGTTTTTCTTTTTCATATTAATAAAATTTTATTAATCATTTAGGTTTTGCTTTTTCATTTTTGTTTCAGGTTAAAGAAATTTCGAAATTAATCGGATTAACTTCACATGGAATTAGCGAAATTGATAATAGCAACACGGAAAATATTGCTACCTCCATCACCGCTACTACTACTACTACTGCTCCAACAACAACAATAAGCACTAGTACTACTACAATAACATCTACTACAACAACACAACCAATTGATGATGGTAGCAATCTTTTGGGAAGTTTATTAAGCGGTCGACTTGATAAGGTTGATTGGTTTGGATCACTTTTTGGTATGAATAATTTACCAACCAAAGAAGAAGGTGGTGCTATGGCACAAATTTTTCAAGGTGGCATATTTGGCCCAGCTAGTTGATCTTGGCTCTTTTTTTTTGATTTGGAAAATAGAAAAATTTTTTTGGATGAAAATTTGGAAACTTCTAATGAATTAATTATTATTAATAATATGGAATTTTAAATGAAATAATATGCATACAAGTTGGTGACATATGATTAATTTAAGAATCTCCGACTTTCTTTTAAGAGTAAAGATGTAATTTCATCCAATAATATTATTGTGGTAAAGGAGAAATAAGTGACGAAACTTTTTCTATTTTTTCAAAAATAACAATTAAATATGATTAAATTTAAATTTGTGCCTTTACGAAAATATTATCTCTTTAGGAATTTTGTGCATTTTAACAAGTTCTCTTGCATATTTGTTTAGGTAGTAAAAATTTTTTTCTTCTTAAATTACTAGAAAAAAAAAGGAAATGAAGAAAAATCAAATTTATTTATTTTCTATAAATTGAATTGTTTGCTTTACAAATAAATGTATATACAATAATGAATGTATTTAAATGTTTTATTTTTAACTTGTTTGTATAATATAATTCAATTTATAGAATAAAATGTGAATTTGAATTTAACAAACGTCAGAAAAAGCAAAATAAACAGACAAGTTAATTAATTAATTATGATGGCTTTGATACCGGATAGCGTGAATAATTCATCCAATATGCACAGTTGAATATCAGAAATAATGTCGGAAATATAAGTCCTGAAAAAAAAATGGAAAAAAAGACGACGAAGAAATTAAGAATTTTATTTATCACTAGTCAAATAATAGAATATATAAAATATAACAATAAATGATCAAATTGCATTAATGAAATTATTAATTTCTAGATTTAAATTTATATAAATTTCTTATGATCGCATCAAATTTTAAATGATATGCTGCCACATTAATGTCGCTATTACCACTACTACTAATAATAAGGATGATGATAATAATAACAATAGCAATAATAATAATGATAAAGCATACATTATCACAAAAGGTAAATTGTCCTTTGTAATAGTTTTCAGAAAATATTCAGATTTTATATTTTCTTAAAAAGTATGAATAAATTATTGATTCAGATGTTTTAGTATCATTTCAAAACATTTTTTATAACTCAATACTTTCTTGTTCAATAGTTTTTATCGATTGAAATCCTTTTACTATTTTTTAATTTGATTCATTACTGACTTTCCACCTTTTATCAGAAAATATTCAGATTTTCTATTTCTGTTTTCATTTTTAATACGTTTTTAGCTTGTTTTTTGAGTCATCTCAACAGAAATGCGTGAACAATTATAAAAATTGAACGATATCAATTAACCACCTGTTATTTTAATTATTTATATAACTGTTTTAATTATTTACATAATCGTGTTTAGATCTGATCTCTGGAAAAATTTTGTTACTTAATATTTTTTATTTCAAACACATCATTATGGATAAAATTAAATCATAAATTTAATGTTATCGTTATCCTTTCTCTTTATGACAATTTTAAATTATTTTGTCATTTATTTGATATCAAGCAAATAAACAAAATTATCACTTATTAGTCCGAAATTATTTTTTAATATTGCTTCAAAATAAGGCACCCAAATAATTGATAAATTATGAACTAAATATATTTGAAATGGATATTTTTAATTCGTAATTTTTTTTTTCAAATATTCAAAATCAAACTTGATAAGTAATCAGCTTGTTTGGCGCGATCATTAGTGCTAAATTTCCTCCTTAACCAACCAAAAAATTTGAACTGCTTATAATATCGTTTCATCAAACGACGACTTCGCCTAATTTGTCGCCATTTATTATCATTATCATTGATTATCGTATTGATTCGTTCACCATTTTCTTCATCTGAATCACTCCTTTGCCTCACCCATATTTCACCACATTCCATCTGTTAATAAAATATTCACATTTCACTTATTGTAACATTAGTTTTGAATTTTATTACCAATATTTGATTATTTAATTCATGCTTATTTAATTACAAGCTAAGCTAATTTCAAATATCGGCAAAAAAAAAATGGATGAATTAAAATTTTTGTTCAATTTCCGTATCTTTCATCTTGCATATAGAGGAAGTGAACAATTATATTTCGTAAATTACGAGAAAATAGAAATTTTTCGGTTCACTAATTTGAATAATCAAATTTTCAATCATTTCAGTGAAAATACCATTAATTTAATCGCAAAAAAATTTACGACTTTCTTTTTTCCCCTGCTTTATCAGCCATAAAATGTTACAATTCTAACGAATTGATAATTTCAGTGAATTGATTGAAAAATCGAAATTATTCAAATTTATGCATTGAAAAATTCGCATTAAAATTAAGCAGAAAGTAGAATTTAAAAAAGTAATTCTGATTATTTTGTTTTTCTCAACAGATTAAAGATAATATTATACCGCATCTTTATTAAAAATGATAAGCTGTGTTGCTGCCGTTTGATTGGATCGTTCTATCAATGCGTTCGACTTCATTCTATTTCTTTTCATACCTAAAAATCAGTTATTTTTTTCAGTTCTGAAATTGTTTCTTTTTATGATATAAATAACTTTTTAGGAAAGGAAGTGAAATTTCACAAATTTATCTTGGAATTTCAAAATGTGTGTCGCACTTTTTCATTATTTGTGATTTAATTCTTCAGTATTACTGTAATCATTATCATTATTTATTATTATTTATTATTATTTATTATTATTTATTATTATTTATTATTATTTATTATTATTTATTATTATTTATTATTATTTATTATTATTTATTATTATT
>KZ269978.1:2403929-2423894 GCA_002249935.1 Onchocerca flexuosa | reverse complement strand
ATTATTATTATTATTATTATTATTATTATTATTATTATTATTATTATTATTATTATTATTATCACTGTCTAAAATATATTTAATTTTGGAAGATCATGAGTCATTACAATATTATTATTAGCATTTAAGTGTCTCATATTATTTTACAATCGCCAGAAATGTTGTCACTCGATTAATATTTTTGGCCCATTAGTAAATTTATCACCTTGTTATCAATGCAAAAAAATGTTAACGATGATGACATCACCATTGTAGATATTTCAAAGACTTATAATCATCTTGTTCTGATCAAAAACAAATCGCTAGAATTATGTGATTAATGTTGCTGCAATCATTTTTATCATATTTTTATCATTTTGATCATTATTATCATCATCATGGAGAAATCACTTAACATCTTCCAATTCATTAATAAATATTATAATAATCATTATAATCGTACAATTGATGCTATTATAATCATTTTTATTATTATATTATTTATCATCATCAGAAATTACTTAACACCTAATCGAATTATACGTATTTTTATAATTATCATTTATCAATTACAATCTCCCAAAGAAATTCCAAGTATTAATTGCTACAATGATTTTTTTGATTATAGCATAAAATAATTCAAACACAAATTTTTTTAATTTTGATGAAAAATTTAATTTATGACGAAAATAGTCTAGAATTTCTGAATTTTTGTTTTTTTTCTTTTCAGAAAATTCCAGCTTATGAAAATGATATCAGAATTATTGCATGGTGGAAATAATACCTCATCAGAATCTAATTCACCCCGCATGAAAAATATCGGTGAAAATATGAAAAGTACGGTAGAAAGGATGATCATAGAAGCAAATAAAATCAGTGATAAATTAAAGCGAACTGATGAACAACAAAAAATGATATCTACAACCGGTACAACAATCAATAGTATTACAACGAAACAACTGATGCATCATCGATTTAGTGTCAACGATATCTTGTCACCTTTAAATAATATCGGTAAGTAATATTATTAATTTATTTTGATAAAAAGAAAAAAACTAGATTTTTTTTTTGAAAAACTTTTTTCGACCTAATATTGTCAAGTTATTTGAAGAAAAGGGAAGAAAGCACACTTAAGAAATTAGAGTTTTTTTTTTTTTAAATTTTCAGTCTCATATTATTGATTCGTTTGAAAAAACGGAACGAATTAGATTTTCTGTAATTTTTCGGCCTTCAATGCTATGTTTGATGAAAAACTTGTTCTGATATTGAAATGATGAGGAAGTTATATTCTATATTGTTAATTGCTGCTAAGACTACTTTAAATTTATAATATTAAATTAACAGGTTAACTGTAGTTATTATGTTGTTTAAAATTAAACATCTATTTGCGAAACTATCTTACATAATTTTTCAATAAATTTCAAAAAAGGATAAATAATACACTAAAAAGTGGATAAATAATACACTAAGAAGTTTTTCTTTCAAAAAATTCACTCAAAAAAAACTTTTCATGAAGTTTGTTCATAAAAAAAAAAGAAGAGTCTTAAAGAAGAAGTTCGTTTAAATAAAAGTGGAAAAAATTTCAAAATTTGCTCATCATAAACAGGAAGAACTGTTATTCTAAGTTTTGCACGGAAAAAAAAAAAGAAAATATTTCCTTGTACAGAAAATGCGATTTAGTTAGAAAAACTTTCCATAATTTACAAAATAATAAATAAGAAATATTTTTTTTCTACCTCTTTTGTGCTCATTCTTGTCCTTTTTTTTCTGACCACCTTTTCTCTCCCGACATTTCTTCTAGTATTTCGCATACCAAAATATCTTTTGTAAATAATGATGTCCCCAAGAGAAATCAAAACACAAAAAAAAAAGAAAAAAAAATTTGTCCGGTTATAATCTAGTCTAAAAGCATATTTTAACAATATTACAAATGACAAATAAGCAAATAATTTCCTTGCGGTTTCCTTTATCTTACTGTAAAAAGAAAGACGACAATATAAATGACTACTGAGACTCTATTATAATCGAATCCTATTTATGAATATTACATGGATAATCTAGGATTTGTTTGTACAATTAATGGAAAATTCGTGATCAAAAAAAAAAGAAGGAAAAGGTAAAGATCAGTTATTGATCTGAGATGATGTTTGGAAATCAGCGGTATACCATATTATTCCGTAGTAATAAATGGATAGGTATATTAATGGATATACATTCTAATTCGATAATGGAAAATGAAGACTTAAACGATTTTTGACTTATTGCGCCGTTTCGCTTTCATTTTCATTTGTTTACATTTTGTACTACGGTATCTATATTTGTGTGTATTTGCGCGTCCATTGTGGTGTCACCATTTGTTATCTGTCAATTTTTCCTTCCTCATTTGTTCAATATTTCGCCGAATTCATAATCACTTTAAATTTTAGAATTAATTATAGATCAAGATCATTATTATTATTCAATTCCCAAAAATCCATTAATCCAATTACTTAGAATAATTCTTTTACATATGTTTTATTTGCGGTAAAATTTAAGAAATAATTGTAAGGATTAACAAAATTAAAAATTCTTGTCAATATTACTGTCATTAAGTTAAAAAAATTTTCTTTGCTATATTTAAACTCGAGAAATTTTATCCATTATACAAAATTATATTGATTTTAACAAATAAAATTTAAAATTGCATATTTAGTACAATATTAGATCCGGATTTCAAATTCAGTTTATCAAGTAAATAACAGTTTCAAATTTGCATTTTTTGAAAATTTCTTCCAATGGAATGTTAAATACTCACAACTAGATTTAATCGATTTATAATCAAATAGAGTGTCTGCGACAAAATTCAAACTTAATGATCCGAAATATTATTGCTTCAATATTTTATTCGAAATTGTAAATTTGTGATTCAGGAAAAACATCGAATTAATTATTCATTCAGAATCCATCAAATATTTCAACATCTATTTAAATCATATTTGACTTTTTTTATTAATTAATTAATCCCTTAAAACTGAATCAATATCGTACTAATAGAAACAAATAATACAAACACATGCAAAAAATGGCACGTTTTTGACACAAGTATTATGCGTTGAAATTGGATCCTGATCCATACCCGGAATTCAAATATATTCTACTTCCAAACGCTTCGTCATTAAACTTTTCATTGAATCCAAAACCTCAATCATTTCGAACCGATCGAAATATCTAAATATCAAATTATTCAAATATTTAACACTCAAAATTGGGATATCCGAAAAATTTTCGAAAATAGAACAGATTATTAAGAAATGCAAATTAAATTAAAATCTTTGCCACAAAATTATATTATTTTTTCAAATGCATAACTGTGAAACTTATCAGCATAATATGAACTTCGGTTCAGTTCTTTAATTTCAATTTAATAAAATTAAAACAGTTTGAGCTAATTGAATATTCCAATTTCAAGTAAATCAAATACTCAAAAACTTAAATCATTTGATATTCAGTTCGCGCAAATCTTTTAAGTTTATAAAGAATATTCTGTAAAATTCATCCTTCTTAAATTATATTAATATAAAAGTATGAAAAAAATTTTCTGAAAAGACGAAAAAAAAATTCCTTATACTCTTATTTGATTCCTATAAATTTGACGATATCAATTTGACATTGACTTCGTTTAATTTTTTATTAGATCATAAAACGATAATTGATCACAAAACTAACATCATTAATCTTATATTAAATTATATTTTTAACTAATTATACAACCTCTCTTCATTTTTTTTATTTTCAATCAATAATTGTTGAAAAAATTTTCACAAAATTTGACAATATCCATACAACGACATAGATCATGTATGGTGAACAGAAACAAAAAAATATCGCTCGAACAATGGATTTGACATACTCAGATGAAAAGACAAAAAAAGGAAGAAACAAAAAATGAGAAAATTGTTTGATAACAACCTGATATGATGATTGACAGGTTGTCATACTTTAAGGACTTTAGATATGAAGGAAAGTATCTATTGATACTAGGATCAATGATGGATTACTTGATAAGGTAGCTTCTTTTTAAAAACCACTTGGAGATAAGATTTTTTATAAATTTTTGTTTGTTTTTCTTTTGATCTAAACGAAAAAGGAAAAAAAAAATTTTAAAATAAATAAGATCGATGAGAAATATTGATTGAAATGTTTGTCCCAATTTATTACTGTAATTTCTATTCGACAAATTATTCTAATGTATGCAAATTTTTCATTTTTATTTTTTCGATTAAAATTTTATTAATACACGTGACATTTCATTTCTATTTCTTCGATTTGATTATAAATTTTGTTTAAAAATGATAAAATAGATATTTCCTTGTAGCTAAATTCTATCATTAATAGTCTTGTCGTATAGAATATTGAATTCAATCTTAGCAATTTCTTCTTAATCTATTAAAGTATAATCAAAATAATGTGCTAATATTACCGTTTCATTTTAATGTTAATATTTTATAGAAAAAAAAAAATGAAAAAAAAAAATTTGAAATACATTTTCAAAAATAAATTAGCCGTTTTATGATTACCAAATATTAGAGATGTTTTTTTATTTTGTTTCATTTTGAATGAAAAATTAAGATCTGAAGTGAGCTAAAGATGCTTGAAAAAAACAATAACAAAAGTTTATCAAAGACAATATCAAGGAAACCAATCATCATTAAAAACAATATTTTTCTCCAAAAATCTTTCACGAAAATTGGAACGAAAGTATAAAAATTTCATCACAAGTTTTCCGCATACTAAAAATTCGTTATTACTTATGAATAATTTCAAAATTAGTTTAGTGTTCCTTTACTACATTTTTATTATGTTTTCATTTTTGATCTAGATAATATTCTTATTTTTTTCCCTCGTTTTTTGTCTTTCTTGATCTCTAGGATCTGTGACTGGAAAGGATTGAAAAATAATGCATGTTCAATAAATAAACCAATCAAATTAAAAAAATTTGAAATATAAAAAATATTCTGTAAAAACTTTTGAAAAAATTTTCAATTTCTCTTTTGAAAATTTTTGAAAAATTTGAAATTTTTTTTCAGATCAATCAATTGATGAAAAAAATTGCGAAGATTTTTACCGACTAGTAAATAATGGAAGTAAAAATGACAAAATTTATGACGAAAAAAAAGACTCAAAGGATTAGCCGAAAAATTAATGTCGGGAAGTTGAAAACGATATATCTGTTATTAGCATGCTTTCAAAAAATGTGAAAATCTCATCGTTAATCAATCACATAAACATCAGCAACAATTACACTTAGAGATAAAGAAGAAGTATAAGGCTAATATTCTCGGGTATTATTAGGGTAACTTACATAGATGAGTAACTTTCAGATAAAAAGTAGGCTAGAAATAATAATTTACAATGGATTAAGGAATGTTTACAAAACCATATAGCACTGTGTAACATTATTCGGGTAATAATAAAAGTCTAAAAATATTAATAAATTCAGCAAGTAATAATAAATAGCAATAAAATTTGAATTTCATTTGGTAAGATTATAAAATTTTTTTTGAGGATTTAATGTTATAAATTGTCAGGAATAATTTTATCATGTAATATTTGGATAAAATTAATTAAGGACATTCTTAACAAATGAAAAATTACCTAAGAAATTTCGAAATTTAGTTATGTTTTCATCAATTCCAGCAATTAACACCTTTAACCGCTAATTCCAGTCAAACGTTTTACATCATTTAATGGAACACAAATATTTCCAAATTTTTGAATTTTTATAATTTTTATGAAATTAAAAAATAATTTTTTCAAAATTGTGTTCTATCTTTTTTTACTAAAATAACATTACCGTCAATGTCGTTGATTAAAGTCGCATTTATAATGGTATTTTCATTGTTCACCATAGTAATAGTTCACGTGGAGGGTACTATATCTGAAAATGTGATTCAATTTAAGAGACAATATTGATTAGTTCTTTTTTCAACATTTATTATCACTTACTCTTACATGCAAAAATGATGCTGCAGCAAAATTTAGCCCTCAAATTCGACTTGAGATTTAATGAAGATATTGAATAGATCTTGAAATGTTTAATTAATTGAATAAATTAGTCAATAATTAAGAGACAACGACGATAGATTATTATTATCTTGCTAACAATGCTAGGTAATTGAATTACAAATGTTGGGGATGAAGATAATAAGCCTCAAAACAAAGTAGCACAACAACAAAAAAGCGCTACTGTCAAGTGGGAATTTCATAGACACATAGAACGTTTTTGATGACGTACATGATTTAGTCACATTTACAACTTCACAAATCCTTCATAAATTAGTTTTACAAAATGTATGCAAAGTTTTTCGTATGTTTTCTCTGACCAATGTAACGTTGTAGCATTTTTGAAATCTGCAGTACTTATTACATATATATATATATATTGCAAATATTAAATACGTGAATAACGTTTTAATCACAAAAAAAAAGAGAAAATAACTGATTCCTATTACGCTTATCATAAACAAATATATAACAGATAGAAAAAATATTGAATAAACTGATATATGTTAAACACATCGATAATGTCAACGTATTCCATATGTTTATTTGAATTCTAATATGATATATAAAGTGGTAATGATATTAATTTAGTAATTAATTCAAAATCGCATGAAAATTTTACAGGAAAAATTACTAAATACCAAAAAAAAAGCACAGTAAAGTCTTTTCGTTATTACCTCAACATATAATAAAAGATTATTTGAATGTTAAAAATTAGAAATCCTTTAGCTCTTCAGCTATTGGCCAATTGTTTATTTTAACCCCACCTTTTTAACCAATTGGACCCGCCTTTCCACCAATAGAACGACGAGATCAGAGAATGAGATAATGAAGAAATAGAGAGAGAGGGGGATGAAAAAGAAGAGGAGGGACTGAGGTGGAAAATAAAAAGAATTTGAATAAGTGGAGGCCCTCTAATACAAGTGGCCATTTAGTCGTAAGTGGTAGTAGTAGTAGTACTAGTAGGTACTAAAATGTTCATCGTATTTTGCTTGATTTTTAGAAAAATGAAGGAAAAAGGAATGAGAGGAGGAAAAGGAATGAGGAGGAGCAGTCGGAAATGGAGAAGGAAAAAAAGGAAGGGAGAGGAATTCCTTGCAATATTTATCTTAAAAAGACCGAGGCGTTTAGGTATATGAAATTTATTATTTGGGATAGTTCGAAGGAAAAATCGACCACTTTTATTTCCCAAAAGTATACTTCAACTAAGCAGCTTATAATTTCTAAACTTGAACTTCCCTTTTTCCTTCTTTTTATACTGCCTTTCTTTTTCTCCCTTTTTTTTTTTCGGTTATGTTCCTACAATATTCCTTCTTTACTTTAAGAAAAAATAAAAAAAAAAAAGAAGGAAGGATAAATCACAAAAATTCAAGTCCACTCATTCACCATTTTCAAGTACTGTACAAAAGTATGTGATGATGATCATCAAGGATCTATTGAAATATGATTATCTACCATTGATAGTTATTATTGTTGTGATTATTATTATTAGCATTATTGTTATTTGTTTTTTATTAGTGTTTATATTTGTTGTTGTCTTTAGATTTTTTAGTAACATTCGTAATAAATTGTAGTTGGATTTGATTATTTTTTTACTAGGTAAAAATTGCTCATTCATACAAAAATTATTCATTAATTTTAAATAGAAAATAAAAGAAAAATTAAAGAATCCTATAACAAATTAATTTTATCACAATTCAATGACAAAACTGTTCCAGTCAAATTTTAATTTATTAACAATATATAGCTTAATTTGATTAGAGAAAGAAAGATTAAAAAATTTTTTCTTTAATTCTTTTTTTCACTTTTTATCAGTTTTTTTCAGAGAAATTAGAAACCGATTTTTTCTAAAATTTAATAAAATATACAAAGTGAAAAATATTAAATAATTTTTGAACATTCTGTTCTCAATTTGCGACATTAGAATTTTCATTTTTCGCAATCAATTTGATTATTGAATAAATCAAACTTTTTGCATGATCAAATAAATTAATTCTTGATAGAATATTAGAATAATTTTAGAAAATGAAAAATAAGAACTAAGAAATAACTTGTTATAAATTTTTTCTTGCAGAACTCCATTTCTAAGAAAATTAATCAAGATACTTTTCTAAATAATTTTATGAATGCAATTTATAATCTTTTAAATAATTTGTGTCAGTTCCATCCATTTCCAGTTTTAGCTCAGTTGTTTTCGTTTTTTTTTGTGACAAATTTTTGTGCCAATTATTTCATTCTGAGCGAAAAGTATCTAAAAATTGGTAAAGTTACCATTCCTTTTTCTTCGCATGATTGCTGCTTCCAATACAATTAGTCACTAATACTTTTCTAAATATTTTGATAAATGCAATTTGTAATCTTTAAGCAATTTGTATTAATCTCATCTAAATTAGCAGAGGAAATGGCTGTCTTGAAGATTATTCATTTGACATAAAAAAGAATTGAAGTCAAATGAATTAATCAGCTGCAACATAAATACTTATACTATTGATTTGTTAATGGATCAAGGAGAGTGGTTGGCGAGAAATCCTCAAGATTCTATTAGAATCTATATACTAAAAGCGTTATTATACGATCTGACTTTTTTTGCTTCTTTATTTATGTCAGAATTATTTCGCACTAATTGCTAGAATTTGGCTTGTTTATTTATCGGGTTTTCTCGTTATGAAATTTAATTTAAAATTGCATTTTTTTAATTAGAGGTTATAGCTATTTTCCAAGTTTTTTTCTTTTGAAAATTGAACGAAGAATTAAGATTTCTTGTGCGAATTTCGTTCTTGAGCATATATCGATATAAGAGACATAATAATTTTGTGCTTAGTAAACTAATTAATTATTCAGTTGAGAAGCAATAAATATGAATTAATTATGCCACTAAATCTTGGCTTTTGAGCTCTTTGGTATATGATTTAATTAAATTTCACCGTCAAATAACTTACGGTCTCGAGTAAATCTTTTTTTTTCTTTGTAAACATTATGGAAAAGTTTGAAGTAGTTGAAATTTAATGATAGATGTAAAAGACAATCTTCTAGGAGTTTTTTTTTACTTTATTAAAAAAAAATCTATAAAAAGTAACTATTAAAAAAATTCGTGAAAAGTTATGAATTTAATATACAAGTTACACAAATAAATTTGTTACATTGTTTGGAAAAGATAATTTAATAAATTTAATTTCTTCATCTTTAATATTTTAAGTAAATAAAATTTTTATGTCAACTAATCAATATTTAAATATGAAGGATGACAAAAAAAAAATCAAGAATTATAAGCAACTTATTACTGATATAAAAGTTAAATTGAAATTTTTGCATAAAAATTTAGATCTTTCAATTTTCTCAATTTCTTATTTTTGAAAAATTGGAGTTAGTACCGTAATATGAAGCTAAAATGCCAACGATTAGGCAAGATTGGACCATTTTTGATGGTAAATGTTGTAAATAGTTAAGGTAATTTGATAAGATAACTGTCATATGTTAGGTAATAAAAATAAATTGAAAGGGAGAGTTTGATAGTAGTTACTGTAGAATTTTTTTTTTTTTTATTTCATAAAAGATTGATGATTGGATCCAAGTTTTTGAAACCATATTATCAGATCATTTGCATATATGGATTTTGTTTGGGCGGATTTAAATACTTGAAATAGAAAATTATATTTCAGCTCGAGTTCATCAACGTTTGCTGAAAATGGCAGCAAACTCGGCATCGAGTAGTATAACATCATTAGAAACGTCACCAGTAGGACTTTCCGGTTATCGATCAGCGGTAACCGGAACAACCGGTTCAAATAGCGGTATGGCAACGGTAACAACACATGCAAGTGCTGCTGCAGCATCATCTGCATTTAGTGCATCACCTTATTTTACTGGTCATTTTGGTAATAGTTATCAACCTGCACCGGATTTTTCAAGGTTAATCTAAAAAATTTAGGAAATCGAAATAAATATTGAATTGAAATCTAGAGAACTTGAAAAATTACAATAAATACTATTGGAAATATAAATTTTCAGTACTATTTCTACTTTATGATTTTTTTATTAAACTGATAATTTTTTTTGCTCAAATATTTTGTTAAAATATTAACTTTTCATTTTAGCTATGTTGCAAATGCACCATCAGCAGCTGGTTGGTACAGTACGCATGATCCACGACTTGGTTTGTTTTATTTTTTTCAATTTGAAACTTATTTAAATTTAAAAATCCCATATATCTATTCATCGCATTTTGGTAATTTAATTTGGGGAAAATATGAACAAATTATGTTTGTATATATAAAATTTTACATAATTTTAAACTTTAAACTTTGTTTGCAATTAAATTTTGAAGAAAAGGAAAGTCTAGATTTTCCTTAGTTAAATAGGAATGAAAATTAACTGAAAATTCAAGACATAATTTTGTTGTTATAGCAAATAAGAGCTAATTAATGAATATGTTTTATGCATATGTCCCGCATTATGTGCGTCTACGTGAAACTTCACTATTGATCTTATTTAGTTCAACATAACAAATTGCAAAAATTTTGCCTTCTTTTCTAATTCTTTCAAATAATTTAATTAAGTCCCACAAATTAACAAACTGATATCATTCAATAAACGCTTAATCATCGAAATTAGAATACCAAGTATTGTATTCAAAATTACAATGAACAGATGAAAAGACAATTTTTTTTTCGATATTCTGTTTTTAATGATTAAATGTTCATGAATGAATTTGGATTATTCATCCATTTTTATTTCTAATGTTGCATTTAACTTTTTTTCCCTAATATTCTCGTTAAAAAAATGGATGAGTCATGATAAAAAAAAACATAATGTTTAGTAAGAGTGAAGTTGTTTTTTTTTTCTTTCGTTATTATTTTTGTGAAAACTTTATGAAAATTATCAATCAATTTGAATAATTAAAAGAAATTTCTACACTTTTTTTTTTTTTTAAATCAATTTAACAACACTCAAAAATCAAACTGTTCCTTAAAAGCTACAATGTTTAAATTAATACTAAAAACTTTCGAATGCATTTGCTAAATTTAACAAAATTATTAATGAAAATTTGCTTTCCTTTATCATTTGTCTTCGTTCCCTAATAACAGACTAGAAATAATCGGAATACTTCCGTACTACTACTGAATATCCTTTCGGATAATATAGGAGATAATTATGGTAGAAAGTATGAGATTTAGGATCAGTTAAAAGTGGATAAAAAATTGGTGGATTATCCAGGTATCAAGTTCTGAAACTTTGTTTGCCACCTTATCATCACATGACTAAGAGCTTATTGTTACATGAGAAAAAAAAGAAATTTCATTATATCATACTATTCTGATAATTTCACTATTTGAATTAGTTTTTTTTTCACTTTTTTCTTTTATTGAAAAGTTTTATTTTATATAAATATTAAAAAATTCCTTTCATTTTGAATTTTTAAAAAAATTTTTTGAAATTTTCTCATCAAATAATTTCCAGAAAATGTTTTTTTTCCTTCAATTTTATTTTCCAAACTTTTCTCATTTCTTTACCTTTTTCATTCTTCTAATTTACTTTTAAATATCATATCGATAGTCGATAAATATATATGTATAATCAATCATAAATAATATATGTTTTTTTAATTGTTTTGTCTTAGAACTTATAATTATTTTTTAATATCTAGTTATCCCTTTTTTTAATTTTAATTTAAAATTATTTTTAAAATTATTGAATTCTTTTGATCTTGCATAGAAAGTATTATAGTGTTTCTCTCATATATTGATTCTATTTCCCTCCATCTAAAATCGATAATTATAAAATTTCAATACTTTTAAATGCATCTCATGCTACTATTCTTCATTTATTTGTTCTTAAATTGTATTATGAAATTAGTAATTTTTCTAAATCCATTTTTTTCTCTCATTTCTTTCCCAATTTTCCCGGCTTTTCTCTTTCTCTCTTTCTTTCTTGACTCTATTTTCTTAAAATTAAAATGAAGTCAAAAACCGGAAAACGATGATGAAGTGTCAAATTTTCCACCTCTCTTCCTTTCCATCATTTTGCACCTAAGCCAATACATCTTTGTAAATAGTTCCTTTTTAATTTGTAATTCACGAATGACAAATCAAACAGACAGACATGAACTAAAATATACAAGGTAAGAATGACAAAGCTGAGAGCAAAGGTAAAAGATATCAAGTAATCGGTTAAACAAATTACCACAAATATAAATTTCCAATAAGGGGATGGCATTGGTTTGGTTATGTAAATATGTATGTAATATGGTAATAATGAGGAAGATAAATGACTAGTTCGAGTAAGCATACATCTTTGATATTTACAGTAACCCAATTGCAGTATTGCACTTCTAAAAATTGGGAAAAGAATTTAAAATTAAAATTTGTATTAAAAAAAAAGTTAAAATATGTATCTGATATGGTAAATGATGGGAAGATAAAGGACTAATACGAGTAACCACAGACCTTTGATATTTACAGTAATCTATTGTAACAATGCACTTATAAACATTGAAAAAAAACTTTTTTAAATTGAAATTTATGAAGAAAAAGTGATAGAAAGATTTCAACAACTAGTAATTTTAGAATTTGTGACAAAAGTTTTCACTATACTGTAATTATCATAAAAATTTCCTACTCAATCTTCTTTCTCTCTTTCAAAGAAAAAGAAAAAGATTAAAAAAACAAAACTCTATCAAATCAAAAACCTTTCTATTATTTGAAATTTTTTATCAAGCTTTCAGACATATTACTTAATAAGCTAATTTATAAGTTTCCAATAATTGCAACCATGTAATATTTATTTTTATTTTTTTTTTTATCCGACAGACTGCATATATATCATTTTCTTTAATAATAATAATAATAATAATAATAATAATAATAATAATAATAATAATAATAATGATAATGGGGACATTTTTGGCCTCTATTTAATTAATTAATAGTCCAATTAATCAATACGCTAGAAATTAGGTAATTAGCGATATGATGGGAAGAATTTTGCTATAAAACGATCAATTATATCTGAATAAGCGATAAGTTTTGAGCAGGAAGATCATCATTTATCTTAATATGATTGAAAAGAAAAGATTTACCCCCGGGTGATGTATTTGTCACTTTCTCTCAGCATGTTTATACATAGGTGTGTACAGGTATGTACAGGTGTATATACAGGTGAGTATGGTGATGTGTATGTGTGTATTTTTGATAAGTTATATAAGTTAGATGCACGGGAATCGGATGAAACTTTTATTCATGTTGTGAATAGTCAATTCTGATGAACAGCAGGATGCCAATTTACCCATAATTTATGAAAGTTCGAACCTAACTGTTATGCAAACTACAAACATTTGCTGTTTATTTATTTATTTATTTATTCTTTTTTTCGCAACAGTTTATTTTATTGAATTATGAAAAATTTTGTGAACAAATGATCATTTTAAAAATTTTTGCATGCTTTCAACAAATTGTAAATTAAAGATAAAAACAAGATGTGAGAAAATTTACTGAATTAAATTAAGTAAATTACTGCTGAAGTTAAGATGAATAAATGAAACAAAATAAAATATGAAATTTATTTTTATATCATATACACAAATATATGTATCAAACCTGCACATACTATTGTTTTAAAGTGAAATTTCAGTATTAAATAATTAAAATTGCGTCAAATAAACTAAGAAAGCCTGTAATGAACTATTTTTAATTAAAACATGAAATTTTCAATTGTTTATAACAAGTGCACAAATATATATATTGAATCTTTATACATGTTTATATATAAATATCTTCAAGTTGATGAAGTTGAAAAAAATAAAATCGATATAAGCAGTGAGTCACTTAATACTGAAATTTAAATAAATTTAAAACAATCAAAAAGATTTTTTCAATTGCAGTACCTCGGCTAGGTTCCGGTTTTGGTCTAAATTGCGGCATTAACCCGGCACACGCAGCAATGCAAGGATTACAATTGCCACTCTCCAGTCATGTTGGTTCTAGACGTAAACGACGTGTACTTTTTTCACAGAATCAAGTTTATGAATTAGAACGACGTTTTCGTACGTCCAAATATTTGACAGCACCGGAACGTGAAGCATTGGCAAGTTCGATTGGACTCTCAGCAACACAGGTTACCTATTGTTGTCCCTTTTATTTGTTTGTTTGTTTATGTGTTTATTTGTTTATTTTCTTACTTATTTGCATGTATGCTTGCATCTTTTTTTAATTCGTTTTGCGCTTTTAATGAGATTCGTTTTCTATATATTTATGCATAAGATTTATGACATTTCAGGTAAAAATTTGGTTTCAAAATCATCGTTATAAGTGTAAACGTCAGGAAAAAGAACGAAAAATGACAGATGGTAGTAGAGGACGAGAAGAAAGTCACTCACCAGGACCATCCAGGACACCAACACCTCTAGAAGGTAGCAATATCGACAAGTAAGTTTCAAAACGAAATTTTATTTTCAGAAAAATTGTTAAAATTTCATTAAATAATATAAATGTTTAATTTTTATCAAGTTATGTTTGCCGAATTTAAACTAATTCTTTAAGCTAACAAATGTATTTCCTTTTTCTGTCCTCAAATAAAATTTATTTTATTTTTGCACAATCTAATTTCTAGGTTTTAAACTTTTCAAATTATTTTATTAATATTTGAATCCCTTATCTCTTTATCATTTTCAGTTTATTTTGATAAATTCAGATGGAAGTATTAATAATTACAGAAAAATGAATGTTTCAATACTGGTGAAAGACGGGAAACGTTGTGATAATGCACATGTTGCTAGTGCACCGGATTCAAATCCGGAACACTTGTTAAATTTGAGCGCATTACCTGATAACATACCGGACTTGAAAAATCAATTTTATCAACAGGTTGGCTTCTTTTTAAAATAAACTCAAAAATATTTCTAATAATTAAAGCACCTCATCTAGTGAATGATAATTACTGCTAAACAAATGAAACAATCAATTTTAAACTAAAATATTTACAATTCAAAAGTTATTTACAGGTTATTAAATATCCTAAAAATAAAAAATAAATAAATAAAATATGATTATAGTAAATTTTTTATAGGATTTCTTGAAAAAACTTCTTTCTAAAAATTTAAAAATCATAATTAGACTAATTAATTCAAACAATTTTTCGTATAGGCAATGTGTCAATCAAGCAATATGTACCAACAAGGGACATTTCCATTTCCACCATTTGGTGCACAACCGTATCCAACCGCTCAAAATCCATACTATCCATATTATGCAAAATAAAATTAATATGTGTTTAGAAAAAAATCCGAATAATTATTTGTGTTGTTTATTTTCTATAATATTTTTATTAATATGCTAATATTTCTTATTAATATGCTTAATTATTTAAGTTATTGTGTATTTCTGTACTGATGCTTTATTCATACAAAATTAGCGAGAAATTCTGAAATGAATTTCGTTTTTAATTAGTACTTATAGCAAATAATTATTTACCAATTTTAGAAATTTCCCTTTGTTCTTTTATAATAAATATGTATGGAATATTTTTTTAAATTAAAATATATATATATTGTTAGCTTTTAAATTTGATCCATTTGTGACCTTTGGATTCTACATAAATATTGTATTTCATTTTCATGATATGCTGATGAAATAATTTTGCAATAATGATGGAAATGGTTGGAACTATTTGGAAATTTCATTTATATTTGTGTCATTTAATGCTTTAGTATACAATTTATCGATTATTTTCATAATAATATTTGCAGTATTTTCATTCATTAATTCATGCAATACGCAATGAATAATAATTGAAAAAAACGCTCGATGAAAGAATTTGTTAATTATTGCTTTTCCACTTTGTTAAATCGTATAAAAAAGAAAATATTTCAATTATTATTTATTAATTAATTGTTTGAATAAAAAAAAAAAAAAATAGAAAAAAGAAAAAAACCAATCGATAATTTTTATAGTTAGGTGTTAACCGTATAAATTCCATCCAAATTTTCATAAAATTCAAAAGTTACTTGAATTATATTATTGGCTAACTTTTGGTTGATCATTTGAATTTTATTTTTGTATTTTTATATTTAATGCAAATTTTACGTATAATATTTTGTTCATATTTATTGTATAATTATTTTCATTAGCTTCTCTCTTTTTTTCTTTTTATTTTTGGTGCTATAAAATAATTTAATTTGTTGAACTCTGGAAGTATTTCTTTGCAATTTTATTTTTTCATTTTAAATTATAGTAGTATAGTGAAGTTTTCAAAAATATTTTTTACAATATGAAGCGATCAATTTTGAACAGTTTCTTTTCTTTCTTTCTTTATTTATTGTCAGAAAAAAAGTAAAAAGTGATCGTGAGATCTTTTGAAGGATATGGCAAAAATCTGCAAAATGTGAAATTAAAAGACTTCTAATTAATGAAAAAATTGGAAATTTAGACAATATTGCCTAATTTATATTATTTATTTTGTACTGATGAATAGAATACATTAAATCATTTTGTTTCCTAATTCTTTTTTTCGATTACATATTGTACTAAAATCAATAAAGGCTTTCAGTGAATTTATTTTATTTTTTTTTAGCACTAACACATTCGCTTTTTGTCTGATTTTTAAAATAAATTTCAAACGAATATTTCTATGGTGGTATCCGATTGCATTCGCATGTTACATGCAATTTTCTAGTAGAAAAAAAGAAGAATTGAAATTTTAATTCAATTTAATTTTAATTTGGAATAATTTTGGCATTTTTCTTAATGCAAATATAATTTGTTAATCAAGTCTGACAAGTCAAGATTTGAAAAATCATAACTCAATTAGTATTCATATATTTCCTGCATTCTCTCAAACTAATAATGAAATAAATTTTGACAAATTTCTTTGACTGCATCTTTTGAAGAATAACTTAACATTTGTCAAAAATAAAAATCAGTAATTTCAAAAAAAAAAAAAAAAAAATGAATTGCTAGTTCAAAATAAAATCAATAATAAAATTTACTAATTTTTCGTACAAATTTATCTCTAGCATTTCAGTAATACATGGCCCTTCAGAGTGCTGTTTTCATCAAAATTTTGAACATTACATATTCTATTAATTACAAAAAATTAGTTTAACCCTTCATTCACCAATAATAAAATCTAAAACATTTATTGACAAATATTTCATGAGTTTCAAATATTTTACCATTTCAAAATATTTATTAATCTTCGCAGTTGTAATGCAAATGTATTCGAACAAATATGAAATTGGCATTTCCGGATAGCTTTCCGATGACCTTGATAACATTCATTTAATCTTATTAAAATTTATTATTTGAACTATTTTTAAAACGGACTGATTTATAGAATGCCAGGGATCATTTCAAATCGGAGATAGGAAGAAAGCGAGTTTTATATGCAAATTTTCTGCGTGACGTATGTATAATTAATTTGAAAGGTGAAAAAGGTTATGGCCAGGATTTAAAAAGATTAATTTATAACCGATAGTTAATTAATCGTAACACTATAAATTACTGAACTTGTCGGAATCTTTTATTCAAACAAATATAATCATTGCTTTCTAACAGGTATAACGGAATGATTAATTATACTTTTCCTCCATCTTACGGTACTTCAAAATTACAATGATTACAAATACTTCAGCATATAGCGCCTCATAATTTACGCATCATTACCTCATCTCTTTGGTTGACATATTAATTAGATTAGAAATTATGCTTACGGTGATTGGAATTCCCGCTGTTCCGATTGAATGATTTTTTGATTTATAATCAACAAAAATACCCATCGAAAAAGAAAGAGATGAAAAAATGATAAAAAGTTCTGAAAAAAATTTTTTTTTTCGCAAAACCGAAGTTTATTTTAAAGTAATTTATAAAAAAAATTGCGATTAAAAAAACGCAAAGATTTGTTAGTTGAAAATTTTGAAAATGTCATAAAAATGAAAAGGTGAAAATTTTTCATGATTTGAATGATTTACTTTTACAAATTTCAAATCAAAAATTGTAATAAGTTTTAAAGTGGAAAATTTAATTTGATAGATTTTATAAATTTTTTATTTAAATTATCTTTTGATAATTATAATTGATGAAATTTGATTTGAATAAATTAGGGTAGATAAGAAAAGATATTACTCGATAATTGTTTCATTATAATTTTATTATATTTAATTGTTTTTAAATTTTTTTCATAAAAATTGAGAAATTAATCGCAATCGTATTTCATAAAATCAGATAATTGGTATCATTGCATTAATTAGGATATGTATAATATTTCATGAAATCAAAAATATATGTGGAATACCCTGTTAATTCCGTAGTGCACTACTAATTTTCTCGTTTTGAAATTTATCGGGGATAAAAATGATTAAATAACTTCATCTCCTTTCTAATTTTTTCATTGAAGTATTCGGGAGATTTTTGTAAAAAATTTTATTGAAATAAAAAATTAAAAAAAAAAAGAACGAAGAATTAATGGAGCTAATAAAAGTTCATGACCTAGTAAATCTTCTATAACTATCAAAGTTTTTGAGAGATTTTATAAATCCACCATTACCTTTAATAATCCGACATCTACATATCAGAAGCTGATTTAAGTAGTAATAATAATAGTATTAAAGTAAACAAAATCAAAAGTACCGCTATTCCTCGAAAAAGTAAAGTTTGCCATTGTAAGGTCAATCAGACCTTTCGGTGACATTAACTTTTCCATCTTTATCTCTTATATATTCTCTAATTTTATCATCTTTCATCCATAATTTCTCACAACAATGAGTCTACCTGTCTCATTTTGTCGCATGTCATCAAAGTAAATTGCCGGATGTATACCAAAAGTTGTTTGTTTAACAAATAGCTTGTAGATAATCCGAACCATAATAGTAATAATAGTGACAATAATAATGATAATAATAATAATAGTAATAATTGCAATAATAATAATAATAATAATAATAATAATAATAATAATAATAGCAATAAAAGTAGTAATAATTATTATTATTATAACGGTAGCAAATCATCCATCATTCATCGAATCATTTTATTAATTATTGAATATTTGCAATGAATTCATCATTT
Organism: Onchocerca flexuosa; assembly: GCA_002249935.1. Lineage (NCBI taxonomy): Eukaryota > Metazoa > Nematoda > Chromadorea > Rhabditida > Onchocercidae > Onchocerca > Onchocerca flexuosa. The sequence continues at coordinate 2,404,818 of KZ269978.1, read as the reverse complement.
CATCAATTAATTAATAAAATAATAAATTCGATTAATATAATTTAATTAATGTAATAAATAAATAATTAGGGTGTTGTCCGAAAAAAAAAAACATGGTTTAACAAAATCAAAGTTTCAATATCTTTTTTATTATTTTAAATTAAGAATTATATCAAATATCAATAATTTTTTCGATACAATGAATTCCTTAAAAGAATTGAAATGAAAAATTTATTCGTAATAAGAAAAGTATAATCTATCTTTTAGTTTATTCCATCCAAATATATTCAAATTTTTATTAGATCATATGAAGGGAAAAGGGAAAGGAAAAATCATTTATTGTACTGTTGGAAGAAAAATTCTTCGAAAAGTATTTAAATTAGGATAAAAGAAATTTTTTTTTTTGGTATAAATTTTTTTTTTGGTAGCAAATTTGGTGGAAAATCAAATATTTTCTTAAAATTCGTCAAGTAATTTTTATATGAATAGATTTACAATATCTATAATCAATTATTCGACTATGAAATAATTATTTTTGTCTTCTAACACAAAAAATTAATTATTGAAAACATTGCTTTTAATATATTTACTCATAATAATTTTTCAGTTTTTTTTTTTTTAAACCAAATTTTTTTTTAACATTTAAGACTTGACGTGGGAAAAGACATTAAAAGAGAAGAAAAGAAAAAAAATTTGTTTTGAAAAAGTTTTTTCCTTCCTTTTTTATTTTTTCACTTTTTTTTTTTTTTTTTTGAGAGGTAATATTCAATAACGAAAAGATGTCAATAATATGTTCAGACTTTATTCTTTCTGTCCTTTTTTCTCGGCAATACGGTAGATGATGTTTTTATGCAAGTATAGTTGAGAAGATGAATATCAGGTCGGAATAATTTTTCATGTTCATTATTAA
>KZ269978.1:2374301-2403447 GCA_002249935.1 Onchocerca flexuosa | reverse complement strand
TTAAAAAAGAAAAAAAAAAAAAAAATTTTTTTTTAAAAAATTTTTTCCTTCCTTTTTTTTTTTTTTCCTTTTTTTTTTTTTTTTTTTTGAGAGGAAATATTGAAAAACGAAAATATGTCGATGATATATTTCGACAAAATTCTTTCTGTTCTTTTTTCTCGGCAATACGGTAGATGATGTTTTTATGCAAGTATAGTTGAGAAGATGAATATCAGGTCGGAATAATTTTTCATGTTCATTATTAATGATACCATCTAATCGCTTGAAATATGCATAATCCGGTTCTTTTTTTTATGGTCGAAAATTTCCGAAATTCCAATATTTTATGCAATTTTTGACATTTTTCCTAATATTTCATAAAATTGTAATAAAATTCCCTCATCATATAACAAGTGTAATTATCACTTTCAAAAAAAGAGAAATTGCCCAGTTTTTAAGCAGACTGGGTAAAACTTTATACAATTTCAAAATTTAAATTAAATCTTCCATAATTCATTTCCCTTCTTATTCTCTCTTATTATTCTTTTGTCTCATTACCCGCCCTGGAATTCGATTCTTTTTTCGATAAAAAATCCAAGCTAGTTTAATAAGGCTATCAAAAAGTGTTTAGTATTGGTTACAAACTTTCCTTTTTTTATTTAGAACAGAAACTTTAAAATCTATCTTAATCATTATCCCCATAATCATCATTTTTCTCCATCTTTCGTTATTATCATTATCATGATTGTCATCATTATCTCTACCATCATCATGAATACTACGATTATTATCACAGAAACATAGTGTGGAAAACCTGTAGAAATTTTCAAAAAAAAAAAAAAAATACAAAAATTAATTGATCAATTGTTCATCGCTCCGTTTATCATCCTAACAATGCTTTATCCCATTATTTGCTATTTTGAAAATTTTCGAAAGTGATTTCTTCAAGCTAGTTAATGATTCACTAAAAAAAGTATACTGTAAGCAAAAAATTTTCGAAAAAATATAATGCCATTGTAAAAAATGTAATAAATTAATGGATTTAAAAATTTTTCTATTTTTCAAGCAAAATTTCCATCATTTACATTTGTCATACTGTTATCATAATTTGTTTATGATATCATTCTTTATTATGATTACAATAGTTTGATATAACATGATATTATCATGAATTTACAATAATCACAAATAATCATGATTTTTTTTGTTTTTCTTTTCCTTTTTTTTTTCAAACGAATTTCTTCTAAGCAAATGATAATTGTTTAAATTTACTTCTCCCACTAATTTTCTAAACATATCTTGTTCAAAAAAATACTTTTTAAAAATTTACTAATTCATCTATTAATTGTCATAACAGCAATAACAATAACGATAACAAGAACAACAAAAAATAATAATATTATTATTAATAATATTAATAACACTTCTCCAATCAATGCGAAAGTACCGTATCCCATCTTTTGCATTCATCCATGCATTTATCCATCCATTCAACCAACCAAACAACTAACCAATTCATCCAATATCTGTCTTTCAAGGGTACTTGCGAAGAATTCGTTAAATGAAATAGCTAGCTAATCATCATCATCATCATCATTATTATCACTATCATCATTATCAAGATCGTCATTTTCATCATCATTTTGTTTTCCCATTTATTTCATTCAAACATTTATCTAAATCATATTTTCTTCCTTCATTACCATCATTACAATCATCATCATCATCATCATCACCATCATCATCTTTTCCATTTATTTCATTCAAAATTTATCCATCTCAACCATATTTTCTCTTTTTCTCTTTTTTTTCCTCTTTCTTATTCAATTTTCACACTTCTCTAATAGTATTGGTAGTTGGTAAAATAACTAGACCTCGAGATTGACTTTATTTCTTTGAAATCAATGAAAGTTGCTGTTTATTTCAAAATTTGAGTGAACAATTTATCCTAACCTACCCAATTTCATCAAAAACTTATTATTATCTCATTTGATCCTATCTTATTTTCATGTTATAGATAATCAAAATATGGACAGAAAAGGGAAGATAAGAGAAAAATAGTCATAATAATGCTATAAATAGTAGCAGAGAAAAAAAAAGAAAGCTAAAATTATTCCATTAATAATAGTAAATTTATTAATTTGGAAAAAATTTAGAATTTTATTAAATTCAGTAATTAAGATTTAACTAGAATTACACACTAGAATTTTTAATGATACTTAATAAGCTTAAAGCAATTTAGGACAGGTTTTTATCTTAAAAAGTACTAGTCTAAATTTATCATTTTTGCTTATTTCAGGTGCATTTTTTTCAATAAAAAATTTTTTTTAAACTTTTTTAAAAATTTTTCATCAAACTTTTCGAATAAAATTTAAGTTTTTAAAAAATTTAAGAATTTTAAAACTTCATTTTTCTTTCTTTTTTTTTTTGATAACATAAAGATAGGTTTTAAAACATTCGAAAAAAAAACAATATTTTTTGACTCAAAATTGATTTGAATATTTGAAATAATATAAAATATCACATCTACGCCAACACTAAAAGTTAAAGGATTTCATATATTGAATAAATCAATATTGTAAAAGATTTTTGTCGCAAAATGAAATGAGAATTATATAATTTGTTAAAATGATTAAAAATCTCATTTTTCAAATATTTATTTCATTAAGAATAATAAAAAATTTGTTTTACTAAATTCAAGAGTTCAAAAAAAATATATATATATAATTACCAAAGGATTGGAATGAGCAAGAAAAAAAAAGGCGATACTTTCCGGAAGTATGGAATATTTTTGTTTTTGTTACCGTGGAAAACGTTTGACCTCTCAGTTTGACCTCTCAGTTGTATCTCATCTTATCAACACCTGAGAGTACTTCAATGTCACCTATTCATTCATTTGCATAGCTTTACCAATCTTATATTTATGTTCTCTTCCTCATTCAACCTTTTTCCAACCTTTTTTTTTTAACCTAACTATGAATACAGGAAGATATGCACTTAACCTGGAAGGGTATAGGACGGAAACAAAACAAGGTAAAATAAAGGCAACCGGATGATGATGAATAAAAGACTCAATTTCCGGGAATCAAAGTTTCACGAGATTTTTATTCAATTTTTGATATAAAATGCATCGATTGATTAGTCTAAATACAGGAAATCAAAGGAAATAGAATAGAAATAAAAGAAAGATAAAATGATGATAATCTGAAAGTGATAAATAAAGAATTCAGTTTCTGAGAATTTAGATTTCATGAGATTTTTAATCAAGTCCTGATATGGATCAATGTATTCATTGGTTAATCTTGAATTCTATTATGATTGGATTTTGACAGCCTAACAAAAGATTGATTGAGTAATTAATCATTCAAGTCTTATTTGGCTATATCGATTAAAAAATATAGAATAAAAAACAATTTAAAAAAATGGAAGAATAAAATTTGCAGATTATTTTATTTTATTCAATTTATAGATTAAGGAATTAGAGTATACTTTATTTAATTTATCATGTCTAAAGACACGATATTATTTCGTATCATTTATCAACAACTAATTATAACAAACTTACCTGAGCAAGTACTAAAAAATCTTTATTTTTATTATTTAAATTTATATAATTCAGAATGAAATGTTTAAAATATAAAAATAAAACATTAAAATAATCGAGATATTAGATGAAAACAATTAATTTATCAAATAAAATAAATGAAAATAATTAAAATGTTAAATAAAATTAGATAGAATAATTAGTGTCAAAAAAGCAAGAATAATTAGAAGATAATTCAGTTTATTTATAATGGCAAGCGCTTTGCAAGAATATTCATTATCATTAATGAATTGAATTATCTTTATCTAATCACTGGTACGATTTTTTATTACCATAAATGTGACTGAATTATCATTTAAATAGTCTCATTAATTTCATTGAATGCGGTATTTTGCGATACTTTATGGATGAGATGAAAAGGAACTTTGTTTCAGCACTTAGTTACGGTTATTGAAATTGTATATGTGCCGTATTTAATTGGCTCAAATGTGTATGTTTTATTTACTGAAAGGATTAGCAAATTGCCGCAAAAGTATATCTTTTCTCTCCCCCGCCTTTCCCTGCTTTAAATCCTCCGCCTAGTCAACATGACAAAGTTTTGAGGAGTTAAGAGCTTACCGGAAATTATTTACTTAGTTACTAAGTTTGATGGAAAAAGAAACGGAAAAATTACAATCGCATGATTGATTGTATCATTCAAATAAATTTAAATATAATTTTGATGTACAGTTTAAATTTAAATTTGCTACAGCAAAACGATTAATGTGTTATTATAATTTTATATTTTTGAAAATACAAAAACTGCTGTTTTTTTTTTCTTTTTGAAAATCCAATTAAAAAAAATTTAATTTGAAATTTAAAACGGAGGAAAATTCCAAAATTCCACCGTATTTTTCCATTTTATCCTAAATTTCCAAACTTTACTTCTGGAAAGTTTTATTTGCACCGAAAATTAAGAGTGCAAATTTTTCCTTCATTTTAAATTTCAAATTAAATTTTTAAATTTAATTTAAAATTCTTAATTTACTCATTCATTTCGAACAAAATAGTTTAATTATAGTTTTACAGGATAAAAATTAAAGTAATTTAACAATATTATTTGAAAATAAATTGCATTATGTAATTAAAAAGTTTTATTAATATCATGTTATTTATTATTATCATACAATTCAATTAGCAGATTCATTTATATGTGACGTCTATAACAATTTTATATTAACCGTGAAATTTTTTATGGGTTTTCAATCTAAAAAAAAAAAAAACTTTAGTGCATAACTTTATTAAACTATAAAATATACAAACAAACTGATACAAATTGTTACTACAGTCGAATTATTTCTTGATTTTATGCTATCTTCTTAACTTAATATTAAAAAACGAAATGTGAAATTTATTTCTTCTAATTCCTAATTCTTTTTAATTTTAATCCTTTTTATTCAAAAAAAAAAAAGAAAAAAAGAAGAATTCTAATATTATGATCAAAAAATAGAATTTATTTAATAAAATAACTTGCACATTTTTAAACCAAAATCTAATTTTTAAATCTGAATGAAACTTTCGTTTTTCTTTTTTTTTTTTTTTTTTTTTTAAACCAATAAATGAATGATTATCCTGGCTAATAAATTAAATAAATAAACTGTTGTAAAAAATAATAATAACCAAAATATATGAATGCATATTAAAAAAAAAGGAATTTTTTTTTAAATAATGGATAAATGAAAGAAGAAAAATAGTAATTGTTAATTTAAAGAACGATTTCCGATCTTTCGGTGCTTCCATCCATTCATTTAATTAGCAAACAAATGATAGTTAATCAGGCTAACATCAGAAGATTTCCATTATTTGTCATTTTTGCACAAATCTTTTCGCTCATCTCCACCATTTCCAGTATTGAATTGATGGGTAAGTAGTAAGCAATCTTTTGGTATCCTTAAACTGGTTCAAATTACATTTTCTCCTTAAAGACCAATTCAAATATGCCGCCTTGTTTTGATGACCTTATCCATCAGTACTACAATTATCCATTTCATTAAGCGGACATATGATGGACATTCTCATCATATATCAATATAAAAATTAGGCATTAAATATAAAAATCAGGTATTGAAAGCAATGTTTTCTTGAATATTTTTAATTTATCATATTTCTTAAATTCCGTTCTAGTATTGATGAATTTATCAGCATAGTTTTTTTTTTTTTTGATATCAGCCTATTTTTGAGTTTTATCTTATCGTCGACAAACTTATAAATAGTTGGCATAAACGCAATTTATTTTCATTTATATTTATATTCATATTTCGCTTAAAATTTTTAATCATTTCAAAACTTGTCATTAATAAAAATAGATAGAAAAATATCTGTTGCTGAAACCTTCTTTTATTTAACAAATTCGTGCAATAATTTGATTCATATGTTTTATTTTTGCTTTTATTTAATTTTTCCAATTTCAATTTACATTTAGAAAAAATTTCATTTAAAATTTTGTTATTCTCAAATTTTACCATTAAAAAAAAAGAAAAAATGCTAGTCATTAAAATATTTTTTTGCTTCTTTATACATATAGCAAATGAATTAAATGAAAAGTTGATTTTGTAAAATTAAACTCGATAAATGTAAAATGCTTTTTCCCATATTGATTCAAATGAAATGAGTAAATGGACATGGAAAGGAACAAAAAGATTGGTCCAAACAGATAAAATATGCTGAATAATTGATGATGGGTAAGTGAAGTTGAAAGTTGAAGTGATCTGAAGTGGTAGCAATTAAAATGCTGCTAAAAGCAATCATGGAGGAATGAATAAAGTGAATGAATGAATGAATGGATGAATGAATGAATGAATGAATGAATGAAAATTTGTTTTATTATGAAATGAATGAAAAGGAATGTGCGCATCATATAATTCGGGACACAAATATACAAACACATTCAATGATTACTTTCACACCCATTTTGTAATAGTTAATAATCGTGATAATGATAAAAATAATAGTCATCATAACAACAATAATGACCATAATAACTGGAACATATGGTTTTGACTAAATAAGTTACGGTAGTCGCATTCTTTCATTTTTGCCAATTGTAAGGAATAAATAAATTACTATTAATTAGAATGTATGCAACATTTGGAATTGGGAATAAAATATTGAAAAGTAGAAATGAAATGGACATTTGAAAATAAAGAAATATTGAAAAGTTGTGCAAATATTAAAAATAAAACAATGCAAAGGAAGAAAGAAAACAAAAATTTTTATTTGCTGATATCAAAATTTTTGATATTTGAAAAAATATTGGTCAATTAAGAAACAAAATAAGTCTAAAAATTAAAAAAGCTAAGAGAAGAAAATATTATGATATTAAAAAAAAGTAAGAATAAGGAAAAATATACTTCCAAACAAACTAACCAATATTTTTAAATCGATTGAATTTTAACTTTTATTTGGAATTAATATTAATGGATTTAATGACGATGCATTATTATTTCTAAAAAGCTTACATTTCAAACAGTCGCAAGCTTTAAATGAATTAATAACCGCAAAAGCTTATAAATGAATTCATCCGGTATAATACACACATTTCAAAAATGAAAAAAAAAAATAAAAATATTTGAAGAAGATAAAAAAAAATAAAAATCCCATTCATTTCCATCCTATTGTTAGAAATTTAATTTCATAATCAGTAAATATTTTCAGAAATTTAATAGAAGTCTTCGTTTTTTTTTTCTTTCCATTTTTTGCTTATGCAGTTTATTCATGATTTCAAAATATTTGTTTGAAAAGGAAAAAAAGTTTTCGTCTATTTTTATATTATTTGAAAAATGTCTGGTTTTTTCTTTTAACATAAAAAATCTGATTCAACAGATTAAATTACACATAGTAAGTTCTTTTTTTTCCGAACATTTTTTTAATCCTTCCAAATTTCGATTAGCATGATCTCGAAAGGGAAAAAAAAAGAGGAAAGAAACGAAATTTTAAATCAAAGCAAAAATTTTTATCAATAGATTACGGTATTTCGTTAAGTGCTCACTTTAGTGTGCTGCATTGCTCCATATTTAGAAATAATTTTAAGTTTTATAGAGGAAAAAAGATGAGTATGAAATCATTTGTGTACATCATTATTATTTCTCTCTTTCCACGCTTCCCAAATCTCTTCAAGTTTTTTCCCCGCTCTTCCTTCTATCCTCCGCTTCATTTGTCTTCAATTTAAAAATTCAAAATTGAGGAGGGAAAAACAACAACAAATAATCTACATGTTACCTCAGTAATTTTTAGCCTATTTGGGTTACTAAAGAGGTCTCTTTTGGATGGAAAAAAGACGGGGGAGGAGAAGGGGGAATAATTCAATATTTTCAAGTGGTAGGAAAGAAGAAAAAGGAAAAAATCCCGATAAGAGAGGGTAAAATGATTCGATATATATTCCTATCTATATTTGTTCAAGTGGTTTTCCAGGAATGGATTTTTATGTTTTGCTCAAGTGGGCCCATGAAATGAGCGGAGAATGATTGAAAATAAAAAAAAAGAAAAAGATGATTAGTTTATAAATTGATTGATGAACAGAAGAAGGGAATATGAATGAAAGAAATGACAGATGTTCATAAAGTGGCTTTTTTCCATTCTTCTTATTTTTCTCATCATTTTTTCTCTTCTAAAAATCTTGATAACAATAATAATAATAATTATTATTATTAGAAAAATGCTATCATTTAAAAAGACAAAAGAATTTTAAGGTTATTGTTTTCTTTTTTTTTTTTTTTGAAACATCATCATCATCAATAAAAAATATTCGAGAATTTTTCGAAATACTTAAAAATAAAAACTACAAAATTTGATGAGAAAAGATACTTGCTTACTATTCGGATACCGTTTTTCAAACATCTTTTGGTGCATTTTTATGCAAATATTCATCATATCAAATTAATCAATATGATGAAGCGAAACAAAAACAGTACGACAAATTTAGCTTTTGATTATTTTTAATAAATAATTAATGCAAACTGTTTTTAAACTTTTAAATTAATTAATATTTAAATGCAAATGAAAACAGGAAAAGTTAAGAGACAAAAAAAAGCAGAAAAAAATTGCAAATCTTAAGTGCTATCATTTATTTTCATATCAAATTTATCACTGAACAAATGATAATGCAAAAAAAATTTATTGTATTATAATTACGAACTTAATTTAAAATTTTCAAGTACTTTTTTTAAAAATTAATCAAGAATTAAAAGAATAAAAAATAGAAAAGACAACAATTAATTAACAATTAACAATAATTCTGAAATTTTCAAGTACTTTTTTTTTCGAATTAATTTATAATGAAAAAAGGATGAAAAAGTTGAAAAGACTTATAACAGATTTAGATAAAAACTTCAAAACTAAGACTAACTTTATAGCATAAAATTTTTATTAAACTTATTGATGAATGTAAAATATTTCAATCAATAATTATTTGATGAAATCGATTAAAGTGGAAAAAGATTACTAATAATAATCAGGAAAAAGATACTGATAAAACTAATTGTAGCAAACTCAGACAAAGAATAAAAACAAAAAACTAACATTCCAATCTTGCCATACATTGATTTATTAGTCAATTAACATAATTTTTCTGCTTAAATTTTGTTTAACCCGTTAGCTAAATATTATGATGCTAATATCTTATTATTTGAAGTAAGTAACTGATACAAGTAAACTGTCATTATGGTCTTTAGATAATGATTAAATCAAAAGTAAGTAAATGATGTAAATAAGGCACAACCATCAGCAGATTTAGCTGATTGATTGAGCAGAGCTCAGAAAGTTTGAATGGTTGTAATATCATATTTATCGATTCATTTACATATATTTTATTTATTTTTATACATGCACATATTTTTTTTCTACTTTTCCTTTGTTTTGGCTTATTTTATTACTATCTGTTTGTTTACTTGCTTGCATATTTGTAGTCACTTTTTATTTAAAGAAATTTTGTCTATAAAAATTCACCTTATGAAATATAAAATAACAGAGATTGGAAAGAAAACAAAGACTTACTTCAGGTCATTTTTTATTTTTAAAAAAGAACTTGATTTTATCATCATCTTATCAAATATAAATAAAAGAAAAAAAAAAAAAAAAAACGACAAACGAAAGATCTCCGAAAAATTTTTCATATAGAAGTTGTCGAAAAGCAAAGAGGACTGCACTGCAAGTACGACTTTGTACAGGCAGTTTTATATGATTTGTCCGAAGAGGTGAGGATGTACTTGAAGCTTGAAGTTGGACCTGAATTGCCATCTCGAGACTTTTCATAAATGACACTTGTGGAGAACACTTTTCACACCATCCTTTTTGCCTTCTTCTATCAAATCAACGAAAACAGACTTAACAGTAGTGGTACAAGAGTTGAAAAGAAGAATCTATAAGCAGCTTCTTCAACCCTACTCAAAAAAATGAAAAATAAAAAAATTTCCGAAGTACTGAAGTACTGTGCAAAGTGAGACATTGTTATCATCTCTTTAAATTATCCATCCATCTGTCATCTAATGGAATTAAATCATGAGCCATTTTAAATTGATGCTGAACAAGCTTTTAATATATCAGTTTGATCATCTTCAACTAGTATTACCATTTAAAAGAATCATTTGTCAATTATTATTTTGAAAATCATCAGCGGCGATGATAATTACAATAATTGTAAAGCTTATCAATGCATCATTATTCTCGAGAAATCTTATAAGAACTTTCTTTCTGAGAAAATTCCCATAAAACCTCTCGAGAAAATCTTTTTTTAAACGTATATACATGTATTCGATATTTTAATCTTTAGTACTACAAAATATCTTTCATGATTTCCTGACAGTAAAATCGTTTTGTTCAATTCAATTCATTATTGATTAGACAAAGTTAATTAATAAAATCATTCATCGAGATTTATCCTTTTTTTTTTTGAAAGTAGGGAGAAGGAAAAGGTTAAATGTGACACAAATTTAATTATAGTTAATTATTTGTATATTATGCAATAATACTTTGAATTAATATAAACAATCTGACTTCAAAGAACTTTTTTTTTTAAGCTTAATGTAAACTTTTCCTTGTTTTTAATTAAATTTTCACGAAGTCTTTTGCATTATAATATTTACAAATCATTATACGATGAGCAAACTTATGAATGATTAAGTGATAAGCAAACTTGAATTATCATAATTTTATTCGATTCGTCTAAATCAAATAAAATCCTAACTTGAACTTTTCGATCACCTACAATATTATCCTCCAGACAATACATTCACTTCCCAGAAAGACAAGTTAATCTCGTAAAAAATTATTGACCCCAAGATTGATACACAAGTTAAGCCGAAAATCTAACAAATCATTCATGATGGTTGCATTTTTTTGGTTTAGATTTGGTCAATACGTGTTTTCTTAAGTGAAAACAAACGTAAATGAGATGAAAACTGATTATGCTTCGTAATCTAATCTCCTATTTTTAGAATTCGCTCAAGTTCGAGAATAAGAGAAATAGCTCAAATTCGAAGGATGAGAAAGAATGAAAAAAAAGAAAAAGAGGAAGAAATGTCAACCTTAACAGGTAGATAGAGTGGAAGTTTCGTATCAGATTACTGAAAATGTGATTGGAAAAGATGTGAAAATGAAGGTGACACTTCACGTTCTACTGAAGGACTTGAGATGCTGTTGTCGAAGAGAGGTTTTTGTGTAAACATATGAAGATCTCTACCTTATGACAAGTGTCATCATATTTAAACGAATATCTTCTAAACTAAAGAAATGTTGAATAATATGAAGTTAAGGGACAATTCATCAGGATTCTGATTATCATATATCGGGGTTTATCCGGAAACGAATTGTGATAAAACAGTCTTTTATTCCTAATTTTTTTTTTGCGAAAATTTGATGTGGTTTAATAAGCGAATAAAATAATCATTTCATTTCCTATTCGAAATAAAAATAATGTTAAAATGCTGAGGAAAAAAAAAAAAGGAACAGATCAATATAGAAAACATGTAACAATAAACAATTTTTTAAAAAGAAAAAAACAAATTATCATGGGAAATTTACAGCATTTAATCTGATAACTTCGAAGAAAAAAAAACATTCCAAAAAATTTTACAGTAAATTGCAAAAAAAGATCAATGGAATGTATGATATTGCAAAGGTAAAAATGAACATGAACATGAAAAATACCCCGTTAATCATCCAAATTAAGGCAATAAAATAAAGCAATACATAATCGTAACATGCAATGCATTGTTACCAATTACCAGTTTATTATTCTGATTTGAAAAAAAAAATTACCAGGTTTTGTTTTGGCATCTAAGTCAATAACGTAAAGAAATATACAACAATAAAAAAAGCATTCAAGATTTTCTTTGGCTGATTAATATTTTAGCAGTAAAAGCAGCTTAATTATTTCTAAAGCAATAATCTAAAAACTTATTTCCTTATTAGTGTATTTCCATTCCATCAAGAATGTCAAATGCTTTTCTAACTCATGAAATATATGCATAAAACAAAGTTTTATCATACAAATGTTCTAAATTGAGATTTCACTTCTTTAACTATGTTATTGCAATTACTTACTTATTCATCGCTAAATTAATTCAATACATATAATAAAACTGGCAATTAGTAAAAGTGTCGAAAAAACCAACATAAAATTTTATATGAATCCCACATTTTTTGAGTTATTCTGTTTCCATCTAATTTCTAAGCCATTTCGTTTTCATCCCATCAGTTTCAAGCAAAATTGCTTCAGCTACTTCACGATTCAGATCCGCAATTGATAACTTTTGACCAAAAAGTTGAACCTGGAAAAAATTTAAAAAAAAAAAACCTGAATTATTTGATAAGGAATGCCGACTGTAAAATAATAATTTTCTAAATATATAATTAATAATTAACTCAAACTCCTTATTATGAATAGATTTGAATCACTTTACTTATATATATGAAATACATTTCCTTTAATTGAGGTGTAAAAAAAAAAAAAAAAAGAAAAAGCATAAAAAGCAATGTCTCGTGAATCCAGATAAAGAAATATATGATGCAATTCACATAAAATAAACAATGTAAATTATAATAATATTCATAAGCATTTACTTGTTTTTCTCTCAAGAACAAGAGTGTTTCCCGAGAATAAGTTTTCCGTTTACTCGGCGGTTTGTAATCACAAAGATCTTTGTTAGCAAGGATTTTAGCAATTTCACTTGATCCTTAATAAACTTAGATTTTATTAATGAATTTCATATATTCATCAGAATCAAAAATTCTGTGTTTAACTTTAATTTTGAAACTATTACCATTTAAGCTAAATGCTCTAACAAGAGCAACAGCACCTTGGAAGCTTACAACTAATATTATCAAGTGATCGATACTTTCCAGAAGGCAAGAAGCATTTTGCGCAAATGTTGATGTTGGATTGGTAATACCGTACAGCATGCATGGAACAGCCTAAAGATATTAATACAAATCAAATATTTAGAGAATAACTCATTTCAACTTCTATATATTATAAGCAATAAGATGAATCAGCCTCGCATACTGCAGTTGCACGTAATACATATCAGTTTCACGTTTTATTTTGTAGAGTATCAATAATATATATCGTATATAACGAATATTTGCGATACATTAAAAACAATTAAAAAACAATGCACTGAACTCAAATGATCTTTTTTTTAGAAAAACTCCTTTATGACTAAGAATCCTGAATTCTAAGATTTATCTACCTAATTAGAATCTAAAATTAACTAGTATACCGTGGAGAAATAAGTAATTATTCAAGGCTTCTGAAATATGAAAACTCACTCTAGCTGGTATAGATGCCAAATAATCACTGATAACTTTCAAATCGCTCATTTGCACCACTAAAGTTTGCCCCAAATCCAATGCGTAGATACGAATTTTTTTGTCATCCAATTCTTCTAGTACGCGACATCGAAGCGGTACCTGATCTGGCTTGTTTGGTGCTGCGACCAGCAGTTCATTCTCCTCAAAATATGATTGTTAGTCAATAATACATCTTTGAAAATTTCATAAAAATCTGTAAAACTTCACATTCGAGATCTAATAATTTTCATGAGACCTATAATTATTAATAGAGCCATATATTGCTGAAGAAAAACGCAGTTCAAAAAGTTGATAAAAAGATTTATATGCAATAAGATCCAATCTAGTAAACAAAATAAAAAATGAAAAATTACGATTAATAAAAAATGAAGACTACCAAAATTAGTTGGTTATACAGTTCAGCAGTGTCTCTTTATATTGTAAGAATATAACTTGATAAGAACCAGTATATATGAGTAAATATAAAATAAATTTAAAAAAATTTAAACTCTAATAAATTTAAAAAATTTAAACTCTAAAAGAAAAATTTCTTACGACAACATATGTCACTTGAGCTGCACGCTTGAAATGAGCTACAAGATTACTGTCCAAATCTCTATTGGTAATTATTAAATTTTCTGTTTCGCATTCATGAGTTTCGGTAATAACGTAAAATAGCATTGGCCAATGCAAAAACTTTGCAATTGGTTTAACAAGTTCAATCTAAAAATCATTAGATTTCATCATCCTTCAGAACTTCGAATTTTTCCAATTTAAATCAGAAATCCGCTTAAATGGATGGAATTTTCACGTAAACTACATCAAAATACATCTCACTTTCAGAATTACATCTCCATGTCTTTCTCCCAATCTCTATTAAAGAATTCATTAATACAAATTATTATTGAATTTAAAATCTTCAGAAAATAGCAAGAAAGCAAAAAGAAAGAAAAAAAAAAAAAAAAACCTGCAGTGGCTTTCCCACTGGTAAGTACGCATGTCGATGAAGACGGTCATTATAGATAATCGATTTACGAATCATTCCTCCTGTTAAACCCAGTTCCACTGCATCGATGGAAAAATAACTAAAACAGATTTTAATAGAAACGATAAGAAAAAACGTTTTTATTCTTTCATTTAATTGAATGCTAAATACAAACTAGAATTTAAAAATCTATGGAACAATTTTCTGTATCATGATTGTCATTTGATGTTATCCTATGATATAATGATAAACAACTAGCCTCTTCATTCTTTCCGCTTCTTTATTAATCGCTGCTGATAGTTCTGTTTTCGAACTTGCATCCCCTTTCTGTTTTACAAATTGAATCTAAAAAAATCAGTCAGCATGACAGTAAAAGAATAAATCTTCCAAAAAAAGTGAATTTTGAAAACTTGATTAAATCTCCTTCTCCCCTACTTCTCTCTTCCTTTTCTTTCAAATTCAAACATACCTTGAGCGGTTTTGATAACTCTGGTAACTGTATTTCGCCATCATTGTTAGCTGTTGCTGTGATGACCGAATTCGCATCAGCAACCGTCATCATATAAACAAATCTTAATAAAATACAATATTTACTAATCAAATAATAACAATAATGTAATTAATGAAATACTTATCTATGGGCAAACTAACCCTTCTTATCTTAAGGATTTATTTGATTTATAAACTTAAATTAGAATGACATACGCGCATGCTAATGAATCTTCGTGTTTTTTCAAAATTTTGATGTTGTCAATTCGTCCGAATCGTCGAAATATATTAAGAAGCTTCCACTAAAAAAAAATGGTTACAAGTCAATAATGGAAAGAAAAAAAAATCAGATGATATATCAAAAATACCTTATCCCAAGTTTCTGGTATATTTTGAACGTAAAGTGTTCGATCTTCCGATGTACTCATATGAGGCAACTGTAAATCTGATGGTTTCCACTTTCCGTAATCAGCAGTAGCTGTAGCACGTCTTTCTCCGTGAAATTGCATGACGCGAATTTCAAATATCTCAAAGATTTATAAAATAAAAAAAATGAAAATATATTGATTCATTAAATGGTCCTGCCATGCACCCTCTCATCCAACAATTCATATAACAAAGAACTTATATAATGAAACAGTCCTTTTTTTCCTTTTTCCAAATCAGTTAACTTGTCCCTCATGATTATCTAATCAAGTAATAAAGCGTAAGACTTTTTCGTCATTAACAAATAGTCTTATAGAGACGAAAATCAAATTTTATCAATCATAATAACGTAACAATATCTATTAAAATACAAATGATTACTTGATTACACACTTGTTTCTCGAATATTCACTTTTCTTAACATTAATTTTTCCGTATTTTTCTGCGGAATCACAAAAAATTGCATGAGAAACTTGAAAACTGCATAATGTAATGAAAAAGACATTCGAAAAGAAAAATTCAATCCAAATTCATTAAATCAATATTGCCAATAGTAGGAACTTAAACAACTTTAGTTAAATCTATACAATGTACGCAATTTTAACAATCCTTTAAATAGACCTCACGATGCCAGATACTCAAGCATTTTCATTTAGCATATGACCCTGAAAATTTTTCATTTAAATCATTTGCTATCGATGATTTTGTCCGGTTAGTTACAGGCCTATAAACAAAAATAAACAGCTAAAGAAAATTGAAATTGACAGAATGATATGAGAAGATAAGAGCACGCAAACATTCTAGCAACTATCATATGTTACAATCAGCACAAATGAATAATAAAAAAAAGTGTATAGGAACCAATTCCAATTGAAGAATTTCAGTAAGAATGAAAAAAAAAAAAATTTGATTTTTAATGTTCCTAAATTGAATTATCCAAATTCTAGATTCTAATTTCGTCAAAAATTTATTGCAAATAATAAAGAATTTCGATCATTGTAGGGTCAATACATGAATTTCCTAAATTTTACCTTAATACTAATAAGATTAAATTTAGGAAATTTTTCTCGAGAATTCTAATTTCCGTAAAAAATTTCACTGAAATTAAGAACCGAATTTTTTCTAAAAATCATAATTCAAAAATAAAAAAATCCTCCTTGAGTTACACATAGAATTTAATATAGGAAGATGATAAAACAGCTGACCGATTTACTGCAATTCTTACCTATAAAAAAACACTTGGAACAAAAAGTGGAGACCGATAAAAGCCATGCTAGATCCTCTCCATTCTGATACGTATACTAATCCTGTTACCTGTACTTTTTCCTAGTTATTACCTTTAACACGGAACAAAAATATCGGATGAATACTTGGAATCAATCAAGAATATAATTTTATAGAACAAATCTAATGTCTGAAAGCATCTGATTTTATTATATGATATTCCATTATGATGAAGTAAATCTAAATTCTGTTTGAAACAAAATTCACAAATATTAAATTTTACAAAAAAAAAAAAAAAAAAAAAAAAAAAAAAAAAAAAAAAAAAAAATCGACCAAATCAAGCCCAAAAATCATGCTATTTCCTTCGTTTCACCAGCATAGCAGCCTAAATTCATAGCCAAACTTCTGCTTAAGCAACGTTTCGTCTGCAACCGGGCATAACCATCTTTGCATTTCTTATATTGAAATCGTGTAAATCCACGTGGTATCGAACATTTGTGTTTTCGGATTAAATGTCGACTTAAACCAAAACCATTTGCATATTTCGCATCACACAAATGACACAAATGAGTATATGGCATATACACCTGAAATTTCAAATAATATTCAATTGATTAGAAGTAGTAAACCACAGAAGTTCAGGTAATTGCAGTCACTGTATTTATTTTGTTCAAAATAAGCTCCCAAGGCAAGAAAGTAACTCAAATTAATAAATAGAGAAAATTTTTCAACAAGCAATTATTTTTTTTATCCTAGTAGTATTGAAATGTTACCAGCCAATACTGACATCGTTCTCTATAGATATCCTAATGGGAATTCAGAATTTGGTTTTACCGATTAAATAAGGTATGACCAAAAATAAGAAAAAATTGCTCTCAATATTCGAGGGAGATGGGAATTGAATATATTATATACTAGCTGAACCGGGCATGAGTGATCCGGGTCTAGCTAGTAATAAATAAAAATGTAAATGTTCGGCTATTTCAAAATCTTGAATCTCCGAAAAAAAAAAAAATCCTTATCGATTGCTTTGAAATTCTGGCACAACGCTGCAATCGAAAATGTGCATAATTTTATAAGCGTTGCTGTGGCTCAGTTTGTTTAAGCGGAAAATGTTGGGGAAAAAATTTAATTGAATTGTAATTTGGATTGCAATGGGGATTGCTTCTTCTTGCTATTGTGACTAGGCTACGTCGGTAATAGATGTCGGAAAAGTCTTCTACGTCTTGTGTGACAGAGACCAGCCCTGTTGAGAAAGTTTTATCGATTGATGGAAGAGTAGTTTTTTTTGTAACAAACAATTATCAGAGAATATCCTGTCAAAGTAATCACTGAATCATTCTTTCCTTCGTCACTTGTATCGGTACTGCTCAACTGAATTGTTGGATTGTTGCTACTGCTGTGTCGCTTTGAACTCCGAACTGTTGCTATTGCTGTGTCGATATAAGAATTCCGAATCTGAATTTGAACTTCATTTCCAAATCCAGTCCTTTTAAATCTTTTCGGGATTCCTCCAACTTACCTGATCTCCATTGTGTCGCTTTTTGATTAATTGGCCTCACTTTTTTATCTGTGAATTGGAGCGTTTTGGCGGTGAACATGCTTACTCTTTTGATGGTAAACAGGTTAATGGATTTCCTTACTTATATCCAAAGAAACATGCGCCTATTTGAATGCAACGTTGTGTCAAATTCTCGAATCAGTGAAGAACTTGCAACGTTGTCTCCAAAGTAACAATGAACATTTACATTTTTATTTATATAAATTCATTTTTTTGTTCTTTGCTAATATAAAGCACATTCTGCTTTTAATTCATAATTTTTTTATTTAGATCCTATGACTTTCGAAAAATTTTCAACTAAATTAAATTATTCCACAATTTTAACTTCAAATAAACATAAAACTACATGATTACCTTATCATGTTTTCGGATATGTGCTGTTAATTGTTTTTTCCAACGAAATCGCTCACCGCAATGTCCGCATTTATGCGCAAGTTCGTTAGAGTGAACAACCATATGTCGGTCGACATCTGCTTTTTGAGAAAAACTGAAAACTAATCAACTAAAGATAAGTTCAAAATTTAATGGATTAATTTCCGAAACCTACAACTCTAAAATAGTATAAGTACTTTTAATTTCATTCATCAAAACCTCAGCTTGTAAAACATATCCACCCGCGAAATGCATTTGTAAAACCTTATAATTTAGGCAATTTTTATGCTTCCTGAAGCCAAAATTAGCTAAAATTCGAGTGTTCTAATTGTGTTCTAATTATACAATGTTCCAATCGTTTTAATTATCTTCCAGAGAATAACAGAAATTTTGGGATACTATAATTTGCTACAGATTTTGGCTATATTTAGAAATCTTTTTTGAATTTGTTAAGAAGAACATATAAAAATTGTTAACTTGTAATCGATATTTATATTTGAAATCAAGTAAAAACAATTTTATTACCTATGGCCACAATAGCAACAAGTATACAGCCGGCATTTGGCGTGGACAGCTGCAACATGCCTTTTCAATGCAGACGGACTGTCAACAGTCACTGTACAATATTTACATTTATGATTCATAACATGCCGACGGCAATGTTCACGTAATAAACGTTGTGTACCAAATTGTTTTTGGCATAACTGGCATGAATAATTCGTTCGGAATTCCTCATTTTCTAGCGCTTCCGGTCCTATAATAAATAAAAAATTTAATGTTTATAAAAGTTGAAAAAAAAAAAAGTTATGAAATATTTTAATAAATTATACATTTTAAAGAAGTTTTTAACGGAATTAAAAGCCTTTCCTAATGAGAACTTCCTTAATTTAAAATGAAAGAATTTTTGTTGAACTGTGTCAAGCTTCTCTCTTTCATTATATTCAGCAAGAATGAATTACTGGGCTTATTTTGGAGCCAGATATGAAGACGATATTCAATAATACTACTTTCTATAACTTTCTATAAGGCATAAGTGAATGATTTATAATGGATGAAATTATTTGATACCAATATAACAATTTTTTACTTCCTCAGGAAAAAAATTACCAATTTGATTTTTACGAAGCATGTGATCAATCAATTTTGAATTGTTAGCAAAGAAAACACCACAGTATGGACAAGCTGCTGTTTTGTCACCCGAATGATGCCGACAGTGTACCCGAAGACTGGCTTTGTTCTTGAAATGCATTTTACAACCTTAAAAAGGATAAAAAAAGAAAAAGTTAAACAGCATTGAAACTTCAATATTCAAATTTCCAAGCTTGAGATAGCTTTTTATAGCTGAGGTTTACGTGTGCCACAAGTAAACCAAAAATACTCCGGAATGCTGATTTGAAGAAGATAGCTCTGCATAACAAATGCCGACTCAAAACATATCCGGTTGCACATTCGAGCAATAATGATCATCGACCTATTTGTGAGTTTCAATTTCGAGAAAATTCGTTACCTTGCCAATTACAATTTAGTTGATATCGTTGGTCACGTTCCACGATGTGAAACGAATCAATATGATCATCAACATGATTGCAATATAAATCGATATCATCCCAAAGAGTCTTAAAAATTTGAAAACTAGCAGTAAATAATCAATTAAGAAAAAAAATTTTTTTTTGATATGATCTAAAAAAAAAAAATTGAGAAAACGTGAATTATACTTACACTACAATTGGCCCATCCGCATACCATTGCCGAACCATCATATATTAGTTCCATAGATGTACGAAAACCACAGCTGGAAATACTGCTTTTAAGACTTTGTCAAATTTAATTAATTCTATTTAATTTATACGAACCCAACTTTTTTTAATGATTATTGTTCTAACCAATATCTTATGGATGTAAGAAATAATGTTTATCAAAATGTATTGAGACAAAGTCTATCATTTAATGGCTTTATCAACTACATACTTCACTGCTAATTATTTTTTCATACTGTTATAACTAAGATAAAAATCGAATTCGATACTAAATTTAAAAATTTTTTCCTCCAACATATCTAACTGCATGACAAAGAAATATTTTATAAGCATTAATATGTCAGAGATTTTTTTCGATTTTCATCACACTATACTAATGCTGAGATAATTAAAATCCGAATATCAAAATTAGCCTTTTTTTTTCACTTTTCTTTCTCCTACGCATCGTAAAATCAGCATAGCTTAGTTAATAACTTCTTCTTGGAATGCACATTGTTAATATCTTAGGATATATGCATAGAATACAATTTTTTAAATTAATTAAATGAAAACATACTGTGGAATGTTTGCTACATCATCTCGACTGAAAATAACGTTTAAACCAGTCCACTGTCGTCGAATATGGTAATTATGCATGTAAAGATGACGATACAAATGATGCTCTGTAGCAAGTACTTTACTGCATCCATTGATCGGGCATATAATATTACTCTTTTCAATCTGATTTTGAACTAAAAAAGAAAATAAGAATTATGGTATGAGTAACATATAATGAGACAAACATCGTTTATTTTGAAACTTCAAATATAATTCATCAGACAAAAAAAAAAAAAAAAAAAAAAAAAAAAAAAAAAAAAAAAAAAAACGAACAAAACGTAATTCAAACCTAACAATTGTTCTATATGAGATCGCATATGTTGCAATAGATCATTCAAAGTATCGTATACCATAAAACAATTTAACCATAAACATTTAAAATAAAACTGAAACATATAATAACTGATGAATTAACGAAACATAATCTTTGATCAACTAAGCAGCACTGAGTATGTCTGCATAGTTTAATGTAGTATGCATATGTATAATTTATTATTTGAAATAAAAAATGAAAAAAACTGTTGATATGCTATGCGTATTCTCATATATTTCATAAATTATATCCTCTATATTCTCATATATTTCATAAATTTGAAACTTTAAAATGCATATATAAACATATTCATCTTATATAATACCGAATAAACATTCATTTTGAATTTGAAATAATGACTTTAACATACTCATTATCTTTTCTCAGCACATTTCCTTCATCTCCTAAAGTAATAAGAAGTTTGAATTGAATTGCATTATTTCCCACTTCTACTTCCTCTATCGCTTTAATATTTTCAACCAACTTTTCACAATTTTCCCACTCTTCCTAGATCAAAAATGTCTTCATTTGTTAAGTAATATATGCCTTCTAAATCTTCACAAGTCTCAAACCACTTTTTTTTATTCATCTTACCAACTCATATATCTCAAAATTTTTGAAGCTTATCCTTATTTTTCTAACATAAATTAGTTAAAAGGATACTTCTTTGTCTTGAAGTCGAGTAATCCATGCCATTGGCTCAACGGAATCAGTTACTACAGGTCCATCTGCTGGTTTAAGAATAATCGATTCAAATTGTTCCATTATATGATTATATTTCTTGTTAAAGAAACAAGATATATATGAAGAAAAATTGAGCAGCAAAATGCACTAAAATATATTAAAAATCAATTTTTAAAATAAGACTTTAAAATCGCTTACATGGCAAGACAATAAACCTCACGTTAATTTTTTAACCTAGTATTTAGATAAATCAAATATACAATAACTAATACATGTAATCAATACCAGTAGCCAAAATTCATCTAATATACGATACTGATATTTGCGTGCAAGAAAATACCTTGATATCCGCACGCTGGGATAGTTTTTAATATCTTTAAGCAATTATTCATCAATTTCAAACTTTACGTCTGTACGTTGAGTTTGCCCTTTCACGTCTTTCATCCCTAATCACATATTTTTACGTCAAACATTTTTTGATATCCACGACTGTGATATCTATGATTTTATGACATCTACGATTTTCAAATTATCAAATACTAATTAATATTGGCCTTTTACTAACAATCCGTATCAAATCGACTTTTTTTTCAACTCTTGTTTTGAAGTACAGGTATATTTTTGGGTACAACTATGTTTCGGTACATCCTTGGGTACCATTATGGGTAAATCTTTCATTTTCCTTTTTGTATATGAAGAAATAAGAAAAGCACTAATGGATACTTCACATTTCGATTGTATATCTTTCATTAAGGTTATAGGATAAACCTTAAGATCAAAACCTTAATTATTCACCCATAATCTTAAGGATATATATATATGGCCGTCTAGTATTCTTTAGCATTCCCTATTTCATCATATACAATATGAAAAGTAACATTTCTAAAAAGAAGTAAAAAGAAAAAAGATCGAAATTTCGGAAAATCAATAAATGCAAAAATAATCGATAAATTTTACATCAGCACTCTAACAGTTTTATATCAATTGATGAATCTGATGACCAAAGAGCAGAACAATTTCAAGAAATAATTAGAAATTATTGTGAGTAAAAACAATAGCAAAAAAAAAGTTGAAAAAAAAAGTCAGGAACTTAAAAAAAGCAAAATTTAAAAATTAGGAGTTAATTTAAAAATTGATAACACGAATTTAGAAATTAACTTTTTCTTTTGCATATAAGAAGAAAAAAGGAATGTATAACAAAAAATAAGACATACAAATAGTAGCAGTTAATTACTCAAGTTATAAATAAAACTCAAGTAATCAAGTAATAACCTCCAAACATTCCAAAAGTTAGGATGATAAAGATTGGTGAAATAGATGTGAATGTACATGGTAAAGAAATAAACAAACCGAAAAAGAACAGCTCGACTCATGGATGCAGAGATTGATAAACAAGAGAAAAGTCGTCAAAAAAAAGACAGTAAACGGCGACCGAGAGTGTTTACAATCACACCAGTAAAAAAAAATTAGAAAAAAATGTTGAAGAAGCCTTCCCACCTTTACCAGTATTTCAATTTTTGAAGTTACATTGCGACAGGTTGTGATTCAAGCTGCAATTGTAGTGAAGATTGGTATGATGTTATTGTTGTTGAGAGATCGTTCGATTGACTTTTTTCCCGAGGGTTTTCTGGTTACGGTATTTGCTGCCTGTTTTAGTGTTATCAGGTTGTGATGGTACTTTATACTTGCTAATTTTTGCTACGATTTTCAAGCTGTAATAGTATTTGCTAACCTAAGATTTTCAAATTATAGTAGTTGTTTGTTACCTTTATTAGGATTTTCAGTGTGGTACTTGATAATTAGTTTCTAAAATTAATTAATTATTGGCTCAGTTACTTATTATTAATTTGTTTGTCAGCTACTTTATTTGTTCAGTATGTTCTTTTTTTTTTTTTTTTTTGAAATAATTTGCTTTGCTTACATTGAGTTAATTACTAGATAATTGCTTTCTGGCCATCATTTATCTAGTATTTATCAGATTATTTATTCTGTATTAACTGATGGATAGAATTAACCGATTTTTGTATGTGGAACATAGCAAGTCATTTGTTTAAATCGTATTTATATGTTAGTTAATCAATATGCTAATTTTTTACTGTATTTTTATTTATTAAAAATTTGAAATTATTTTGTTCCGTTAAAAATTGATTTAATCATTAGTCGTTTTTTGATTGCTTGTTACCTTAGGAACTATTTATCAGTTGACTTTTTAATTAATTACTTCGCTTATTAAACAAGACTCCTTTTTTTTTTTTTTTTTTTTTTTATCTTTTTTGTATAATTTACAGATAAAGTCGGAATGTCAGTCGGTAGCATTGGTGCATATAATCAGCAACCGCAAATGTCTCAGGATACGTTTGTAGTGGTTGGTAAACAGGATGTAATTAGAAGTCAAGAAATTAGTACGAACGGTGTGACAAATGATGTTACATATGAAACCGGAAAGGAATGTCATCGGGTTAGAAAGTATTTTCAAATAGAGTCATTTGAATTTTTATTTTGGAAGATTTGAAAATTATGTTTGAAGATTATTTACGATTAATAGTTGCAAGGAACATGCGTTTAATAATTCATTTTGGGAAATTCAGAAGTTTCGTTCAGTCAAATATAATGTTGTAAAAAAATTATTTGCGATTAGTAATTAGAAATGAGAAAGAAATTCTTTTTTTTTAGTATGAACATTGAAATTTTCGAATTTCATCTAACAAATTTGAGGGCAGAATATATCAGAATATATTTTTTCCATTATTTTGCATACTTTTCATAGGTAATGTTTGTTATTATGAATTGCAAAATTTCTTACACAAAATTTCAAAATTGTATTCAATTTGCTTTGCAGCATATATATTTTATAAAATTGAATGGAAATGTTTTGCCTTCAAATTTGTTAAATAAATTCGAAAATTTTTTGAAATTCACACTGAAAAGAAAGTTTCACTTACTTCATAATTTTCTGCTATGTAGCATTGATTACTGTGAATGAAGAATTTTAAAAAGAGAAAAATTGCGGAAAATACAAAATTTTTTACAAAATTTTAAAATTGTATTTAAGTTAATTTGCAGCATATATATTTTAAAAAATTGAGTAGATATTGTTCTGCTTTCAAATTGGTTAGATGAATTTAAAAAATTTTCTAAGTTCACATTAAAAAAAATGTTTCAACTTTTATAAGTAGCATTTATTACTGTGAATGAAGAATTTTTGGAAAACGATGAATTTCATCTCTTATTTTCATGTTTATTTGTGGAAAATTACTGTTTATTATTCGAATTTTTTTCCCTTACCTCATGAGGTTTTTTTTTTTCTTTTTTTATATTACAAAGCTGTAAGAATAATAAGAGATAGCACACATATGTTTAAATTATGGATTTTTAGATAAATTTTGAAAAATTCAGAAGCCTAATGAAGAACTGACACTACTGAGTATAATAATGATTGGATTTGTGATGAATTATAAATAATTCGCTTACTTTAAAATAAACCATTCATAAAACCAAATAATATGGTTATAGCAAATTGGCCATTTCCTAAATGATTTAAAGGAAAACTTAATGAAAAATGGATTCGTCTCATAATAAATTTTTTTTTTTTAAATGATAACTATTTTTCTTTCTTCATCAATATCATCTGGTTGACATTGTTTAATGGAATAA
The DNA here is from genome assembly GCA_002249935.1 of Onchocerca flexuosa. Taxonomy (NCBI): domain Eukaryota; kingdom Metazoa; phylum Nematoda; class Chromadorea; order Rhabditida; family Onchocercidae; genus Onchocerca; species Onchocerca flexuosa. Next base: position 2,378,037 of record KZ269978.1, on the reverse strand, counting down.
AAAGAGGAATGAGGAGTGATACATTCTCTTGTTGTGAATGTGAATGTATAGAAATGTGAGCATACTGGTATTTATTTCAGGAAGCTAGAAATGACAGCGTTGCACCTGAAGCAACAGCTGTATTAGAAATAGGTAAACGTCGATCGGTATATTTAACAAATACTGCAGCGGAGCAATACGGTCAGGAAACTGGCTGTAGTATCGCAAAGATTACCCGAAATGATGATTGTTTGGAAAGTCCTGAACGTTTACTACCACAAGGTGATAGCGTATATCATGACGCAGGTTCGTTGCAATTAAATGAAAGGAAAAGTGATAAAAAATAAGAAAAATTCTAATTTTTTTAATTTAACAATGTAAATCATTTTATTATTGAAATTGTTGTTTTTTTGTTTTAGGTTCAGAATTAGTTGGTGCTGATGATAATGGTGAACATCAGACATTACGAGATATTTCACGTTGTGCACCACGGGAAATTAGTTATGAAACATCGCAATGTGATGTGCAATCGCAACATTGTAATATGCAACAGCAACATTGCAATTTACAATCACAACATTGTGACGTACAAGTGCCGCTTTCAAATAGACGAATAAGTTTTCGAAATATCATTAGATTGTAATTTTACATGTTTATGTTTTTTTTTAGAACTTGGTAATATGTGATCACATCTTGACCATATCAATATTTACAGAGTTAATGTGAACACTATTCTAATTCTGAGTACCTTTTTAGGCTAATCGTGAAACGCATCCTAGAGAGAAGAACAATGTAAAAAATGAAATTGACTCTGACGAAAATGCATCACACTTACTGATCAGTTTAAGTAATGCATTGAATCCTAGTGAAGCTGAATATATTGATCGTTATCGTCCGAAAGGACGTCCTAGAGGTTAATCTCTCATCCCAATTATTAAAAGTATAATTGAATTTTGTTATTGTTCTGTATCGTGACTTTCATTAACAAGCATTATTTTTTATGTATAAATGTAGGAGATTTTTTATTAATTAAGTCAGATTTGATTCTACTTAAATTTATAACTTTATATTGCATTATTAATATGTTGTTACTGAATTTCATCTTTCCTTTATTATTAACTATAACATTTCTTTTTAGAAATTTTATGGTGCATAATTTTCTTGCTTTCATTTGTGAGGTTTCATATAATATTTGCTCAACAAACGAATAAATACAGGACCCAAGCATCCCGTTTGGAATTTTTTCAAATTTTACAAATCTGGTGGACTTACTTTGGGATATATGTGTCTAATGTGTGGCAATGGATTTACTGGCCCTCCAAATACCACAAATGCTACAAAACATCTTCGCTGCAAGCATAAACATGAATATTTGCTGTATTTTGATTTACTGGAAGGTGCAAAACAGGGAACATTTTTCGGTGATGTGCATCAGTCAATTAGAGAGGTTGCTTTTCAAATCTCTTGAATCGTTCGTTTTAATTTTTGTTTTAATTCACTTCTGGTTTATCTAAAATTGAAATGAAATAGCAACTTTGGTTTATTATTTTCAAATATTTAATAAAAGCTGTGGCAATGAAGATAATATCCGTTATCGTTGCACAATCTTCTGTTTATTGATTGCCGTTCCCTAAGGGTCATTATCTGATATGCTGGAATCTGGTACTTGTTTTCATTTCGCCTAATTTATTAAATTTTAATACTTTGTCAGTTTATTGTAGCAATATTTATAACACCTAATTTATCAGTGATGCTGACCTATTTCAGCTTGTTTCAAAACGAGGTGTCAAAGCAGAAGCGTGCACATCGGAAAGTAATGCTGCTGATGGTTCCATTCTAAACTATGAAGTCATAAACGAAGGTTTGTTTTGAAAAGTGATCATTTATTTATTGTTGTTTAATCAAATGTAAATTAAGAAGAGAAAGTAATGAATGAATATTAATTACGTTGCTAGCTATAACGTAAATAAAAGATGATTAATAAATATTTGTTAGATTTTTAACATATTTTTGAACTTTCATTAGCTGTCTATGTTATTTAGTCTTTTCTCTCGAAAGTGATGGTGTCATTGTAAGTATGATCTTGGCCATAATATAAACTTGTGAAAATTTGATCAAAATGGTGCGATATTGTTTCAAATTACCCTTCGGTCTTTTTTTTACTAGGTGTAAACCAAAATCATGATTGGACAGATGATGCCGCGGGTAGCTCGCAAGATGCTGAACTTCATTCGTTTCTCTGTTCTGCGCTGATATCGAATACTGTGAGTTATCTGGAGTATTTTGTTGTCTAACTTAATTAAGTTATCACTAATATCTGAAATCGTTTATTTATGGTGGCGTATTAAGGAAAGGAAGTTATTTTATGACGAAGTTCAAGTTTTTGAAATTTAGAATCTCCAAATAAACAATTTCAGATACTACTGACACATAGTTTTTCAGATATTACTGATAACTTGTTTTTTGTTCGTGACAGGATCTTAAGAAGCTTGTGGAATATATAATAATAGTATTAATATAGTACAATAGGAGACGAAATCAAAAAAGTAGTAAATAACGAAAAGCCGTTTAGCTGTTTAGTGCTGGCAGAAAAAAAAATTTTTTTTCGTCTTAAATAATTGTCATGATGAAGATGGGATAGAGTTAAAATGTGGAATAGTATTTAGAAGCTGAGATTCTTCGTTATCTTCAAATTTTCGATTGTTTTTATTAAAATCTGGGCGCTCTCGTTGCAAGTCTGCTATAAACTTCTAGCAGTGTCTCTTTCAGTCTAAAAATTCGCTTGTTCGATATGATGTAAGCAATGCTGGTGAGAATTCTGAAGTTTCGTCATCTGGAGAAGTTATCTTCGCTGGTTCATCCACTGGGTAAGACAGTATACTTATTATGCTAGTTGAACCAAGATTTATGACTTGAAAATTGTTGTAAAAGTTGCAAATATCAGTTGTCATGATTTTAAGGGAATATTTCATAGTAGAATTACTTCTTAATTCTTGTGTATATTTAGTTATTTGGAAGTGGAGTTAAAGTTAGTTAAAGTTTGGAAGTGGAATTAAAGCATATTTCTATTCTTTGATATTGTAGAGACTTGGAAGTAAATGAAATATTCATGTACTGAATTAGATGACCACTGATTACTCAAGATTTACTTGTGTTACTTGTTCTGAGTCTTCTACTTTATACAGACCACTATGTATTTTTTGTGTTTACAGAGATACCGAAACGACTTCATCAGCTGTAAGCAGTGATTCTACAGGACAATTTGCTGGACAGGTTGAATCGTTTCTTCGTGATTATCGTCGTCTGGAAACTGAAGTTTGTCTTTTCTAGAAGCTATGTTTTCAACTTTACTTTAAATTTACCGGAAAATTTTGTAATTTAATTATTTTCCAATGTTTGGTAATTTCTTTTTTTTGGTTTTATGTGCAGTTTATGACCGTTTATGTGCAATTTGTTAATCATTGAATTTTAATTGGTTATCTTTAAGCCAATAAAAGATTTGATAGCCGTATTAATATCATGGCTAATAGGTAAAGAACAAACTTAAGTTTTTTGGTAATATTGAAGTCTCCATTACGCTACCCATTCTTTTAAAAAATTCCTGAAAAACAAAGAAAGATATAAGATTAAGATCTCTTAGACTAAACATGGATAAGTTGTAGACGGAAAATGATTACAGTTAATTGTTTTCTGTATCACTTTGGTAAGTTGTAGACGGAAAATGATTACAGTTAATTGTTTTCTGTATCACTTTGGT
>KZ269978.1:2347705-2365006 GCA_002249935.1 Onchocerca flexuosa | reverse complement strand
ATTATTATTATTATTATTATTATTATTATTATTATTACTATTATTATTATTATCAATTATCAGTATCATTATTATTACTCATGAAAAAGTTAAAATTTTTTGCTCCATCCATAAATTGTGACAAATTTATTGTGATTATTATTTTTCTTCTGTTAATGTTTCTGGCATTACTATTATTATTAATCTATGAAAAAGTTCAGCTCTTTTGTACCATTCATGAAATGTGACAAATTTTTGTTGTTCTTGCTTCTTCATTTTCTTGATTTTATTGTTATTATCGACCCATGACCAACGACCTATGAGAAAATCTAACTTTTTGCTTTATTTATGAAATATGACTGATTTGTTAGTATTTGTCTGTCTTTTTTTATTGATGTTATTACTAATCTATGAAGAAATATAGTTTTTTTGCCCCGTCCATGAAATGTGACAAATTTGTTTTTATTGTCTTTCTTCTTTGATATTGTTGATGGTGATGATGCTACTCTATTATTGCTCATATTGATAAGTTTTCAAATTATTTTAGAATTTTTATATTTTATAAATTTTTATCCATATTTTTGCTCGCGTTATTAATCTAATCTTCCTTTTGTATTTCCTTCTTTCTTGGAAATCCAGCTTATACTTTGAATGCTTCCTCTTTACCAGATTCTTTTGCTGAAGAAGCTTTTATTTTTTTCAATAAGATTGACATATTAATTAATTTTATCATAATTATATCATATTTATCATTTATTGTTAACTATACCCATCATTATCAACAATGGCAAAAATCATATTCATTAACAATAATATATATGATAGATGATGGTGAAACATCATCATCAGTTATTATTATTATTATCATTGTTATTATCGTCACCATTGAAATCTGTAATGATTGATCAAACATGATGATTATTATTACTATTGTCATCATTATCATTGCCAATATTTATAATCGATCAAAATGAATTTTATTTTACAAATATCATTTCTACAATTCGACTAGTTCTGACAATTTTACTATTTTTTTTCTTTCCATTTTTATTAAGATTACTATAAGAAGAATTTTAGTCTAATTTTTTTCTATAATTTACAGTCTTGTGTGTTCTTTCTTATCAATTTGATCAAGTAAATTGGAAAAGAAGATCGAAGAAAACCATATATCATCATCATACGGGTTACCGCTCGGAAGAAGATCGAGACAAACCGTATACAATCATGGGACTATTGTTTAGGAAGAACGAAGATAAATCGTATACCATTACTGTTTATTGTTTCAGTTGTTGATTACTGTTTTAGCTGCAAATTTTCTTTCTTTTTTTTATATCAAATTATGAATATCAACGAATGGGAATATTCATTGGTAATCGTAGTAGTATAGTAATATTCAAACAGAAGAAGTGTAATATATTTGAAAGGATGTGAAGTACTATAGCAAAAGGGAGAGAGGTGGGGAGGGGAATGGATACTGTCACATTGAAGATCATTAAGAAAAGGAAAGAAATGGAAGCTGATGTCAACCGGAGAAGTTTTTAATTGACCATTTAACTGTCAATATCATTGACATTTGTCACAAGGGTTTATCCTTGAGGTCTTTCGTAATCATCAAATAATGTGGAAAAAAGCCGAATGAAAGAAGTTGATCGAGAGAGAGAGAAGATGATGAAAAGTATTAATATGGTTAGAATGATAAAAAAGCCAATTAACAAATTACATATTTGTGAGAAATTGAAACGTATAATCGTGGCATAAATGTTCCGAAATTATTTGTTTACTTTGACAATGGACTGGCGCTGTGAGATGAATCAAACATTGAGTTTAAGTGCCAAATGTTCCGTTCAAGCGCCATTCATTTTCAGGGCTAATTAATTTGGCAAATGAGAAAACGAAAAAGTGAAGGAAAATTGTAGTAAATGCCGAGTTTTTCAAATGTTAGAAAATTAATGTTTATTATTGTTATAAATGGATAAGAAAAATTCATTGAATAAATACAGTTATTATCGTCCATTTATTATTATCATTATTATTATGAACAGTAGTTGTTAATATAGTAATATTTAATAATTGTCTTCCTTGTTTTTCCTTTCTTTTTTTATTTTAAATTTCCTTAATAAATTAAGGATTGTTTGTTTTGCTTTTAATAGGATTATTAACATATCAGAATCCTTCGCAATGATATGATTTTTTGAAATGATTTTTTGAAATAAATTAACACCAAAATAATTATATTCTATCTTAAAGGATAATAACCATATTCTATCTTATGCCAATGTTATCATAGATTTTTTGCTTTTCAATAATTTAATAACCGGGAAATTTGGTATCCGTTTGATATGCGTCCAGACAAGTTCCGGAGTTCTGATGGTTTTTTCATAAAAAACAAGTGAAAGAAAATAATTAGGGAGAAACCAGGCTGCATATGGTATACATGTCCATATGTTTACGAATATTCACTTATTTTATAAATTTCAATTTGAAAGGATTTTATAAATTTAATCATATCCTTATTCAAATAGTTAATGAAATATTAACTTCTAAAATAGCAACTATTTGCAGTTCCTTTGATGAAGTAAAATTTCTTTTTCTTTTCCTTCGGATTTTTTTTTTTTTTTTTTTTGCAATTTTCAAAAAGAGATGAAATAATAATGATTGGATTATCCTGGGTATTACTGTCTCAATAAATTATCTAAATATTATTGCATGAAAAAATTATCTCGGATATTACTGCATAAGTAAATCATTACTCCAAATAATATATAATTGGTAAAAGATTGATCATAATTGTTGTTTAATTCAATAATTCAAATAAGTAAATAATATCTCTAAAAAGTACGTTAGCTTTTTTTCGAGGAAAGAGACAAAATTTTTCAATTAATTTAAAATTTCAGATAAAAAAAAAAAGTGTAATATACCGAAATTTCCTACCTTTTTTTTGTCATTTTCTGTTCACATCATTTAACATCAAAAGATTGCCATGATCAATTCATAGCAATGATTGTTTACTTCACATTATTAGGTGTTAAGACTCATTAATTAGATTAATTGCTAAAGCAGTCAACTAACATCTTTAGTTTTAAAAAATAAACTGAAGGTCAAAGGTCAACATCTTGTTCTTTTTTTTTGCCATGACCTTGCAACAATCAATCGTTTTGCATCAATTCTTTCATTCTACTTTTCTTTTTTTTTTTTTTTTTTTGATCTATTTGTTGATATTGACCAATTAGTTTAATCGCTTTGTTATATTTCGCTCAAAATGATGACGAAGGATTAAGGAAGAGGAGGAAGAGAGATGATCTGATTTAGTTTTGTGATGAATCTGTTGGACTTTTCATTCTATACGAAATATTTTGTCCTCATAGGTAGTTTTGATATGCAAATCTTTATTGATTGATGACTTCCTCTGGGTTTCGTTTTCTTTTTAAAGTAATTCTGCAAATATTACCCATTTTAATTTCCGATATGATAATTGTTTTGCAAAATTAATCCTAGATTTTAATTTATCGCCTCCATTTTTCTTTTCTCTATCTTATATTTATTTCAATTATTTTTACAAATTTATACAATTTTTGCAAGAAAATAACCAAAAACAGAAGTTTAGGAATAGATATATGATTAAAAAACTAAGTTACTAAATTTTTATGAATCTGAAAATTTCTTATGATACATTTCATTTTTATTTTTTCTTCCCTCACTTTTCAAAATAATAAAAAATAAGAAATTTGCGATTGCTTATTTTAACTTTCTTATTTTGCGGCTTTATTATTCCTTGAAATTTTTTTTACATCCTCATAAGAATTTTTTTTAAAGAATTGGTTTCGATAAGAGAAAAAAAAGTATGTGCATATGATCTAATTCCCGATGGAATTAAAAATTCTTTTCGATTTTACATTTTTCGAACTTCGTTTTCATCTTTTTTTTTTTTTTTTTTTGCGTCACAAATCTTTGAGGATCTTTTGCTCTTTTCGTCCTTTTCTCTTTTTTTTTTCTTGTTTAGAATTTTTTTTTTTTTAAAAAGGCAAAACTGAAGAAGTTTTTTTGAGGACTGAAGAAAAAAAAAAATTATTTTCTAAAAAGTTCAAGTATTCCTAATCATTTATCATAAGCGACAAAAAAAAGAAAATCGATCAGTGTTGTATTAATCAATGATTATTTCAAATGTAACTTTTTACAGTCTAAATAACCACTGATCATTAATCATGGTTTAATTTTGAATTAATCATAGTTTAATTTTGAAAGATATAATGAATGTAAATTAAAAATGAAAAGTTTTGTTGAGTGATAATGTCTAAATTGAATTACAGCCTTTTTTTGTGAAGATCAAAAATCTAATGTCATAACGATGAAATTATTCTGCCTATTAAAAATTTTTAACGTTATTGATTATTCTATTCATCAAAGTTTAAAGTCATTTATGGGATGATTATTTTAGTTATTAAAGGTTTCATCATTTATGAAGGATTATCTCATTTATTAAAATTTAAAGCCATTTAGGCGAGAATTTTTCCCGTTCATTAAAGTCCAACGTCATTTACGAGAGAATCATCCCGATCATTAAGGACTAAATCATTTATGTGAGAATTATTTCATTCATTGAATTCAACGTTTTTTATGAGAAAATTGTCATGTTCATTAGATTCTAACGTCATTTACGAGAGAATTATCTCGTTCATTAAAGTTTTAATATCATTTACGGGAGAATTATATTGTTTATCCACTCCGTCACATATACCTTTTGTCCTTCTGCCACTATTATTTCTTATAAATGAATACTGTAGAAGGGCAAACATTTAAGATCACTTAGCTTTGCTTTATTTTTGCTATTATAAATAGTGGAAATATATGATTTCCATTATTTTCTAAGGTACTTTCGATTACTTAATTCAATTATTTGAACTTCAAAAATTTTTGCAATTTTTTTTTTTTACAAAAACATTCGATAAATATGAAAAAAGAACTGTAGCTAATTGGTAATTTGTAAAATATGATAGCTTATTTCTTGTTCATTTCACTACTCATACGTTTGTTTCTTTTCCTTTCAATTCATGCACTTCATTTATTCACAAATATATTTGCACATTTATCTCGAATTCATTCATTTGCTAATATATTTATTTATTTATTTCTAATTTTTCTTCTAGTTGCTTTATCATCGCTATTATAAACACCTGGAGTATAAGATTTCCGTTCCTGCTTACGGTACTTTTGATTATGTACTTGAGCTAATCTGTAGATGGTCCCTTACTTATTTTTTAGTCCTTCACTTATTTTTCTAAATTTATACCAAATTTAATAAACTATTCCCCTCCTTTTTTATTCATTCCTTTATTTAAAGTTGCAGAAATTTTTCTTTTTTGCTTTACAATTTCTAAATTTTTAACAAATATTTCTCATTTAAAATTTTTTAATCCAATGTAATTTAGAATTCTGGCGCCTAAATATTCTTCCATACTGTCTCAAATTCTGTTGAATTAACAAGTTTTAATTACCGATAAATGTCTCAATAAAAATTTTTCGCTAATTTCACTATTTATTTATTGAGGGTCATTATTTCGGAGAGGTATCGGATGGCGTCAACTTATCTGAAAACTATCAAAAAATTCCCATAAATTTGCCCAATTAATTTATTTGCTATCATTTCGTTAAGTTATACAAAATTTATTATTATTTGTTCCAACAAACTACACGAAGACAGATAACAATTAATTAATCAATTAATTTCATTTTTTACGACTATTATTTGTCAATTTTATAAGTTTATTCGGACAATCATTGAAAATTCAACATCAAGAAATATTCTTATACCAAGTGTTTCTTTCCTTTTTCGCAATAAATTTTTGAAACAATTAAATAATGAACTAAAATTTTTTTTTTTTTTCAAAAAGGAAAGTAGATAATAAAGAAATAATAAGACTGATTAGAAAAAAATGAATTTTAAAGTGAACTATGAAATTAAATCCAAAAAAGATCCAAAAATTGATAATGAAAACATCAAAAGAAGGTAGAAATGGGTTAAAACAAAAATATAAGCCTTTTGTTTTTTTTTTTAGAAATTGATAGAAATTATGAATTATTTACGTTTTATTTATTTAAATTGATTTTTATTGAACTTTTATGAACTTTCAATTAATTCTATTAAACTTCTAATTAATCTTATTGAATCTATTATGAGCTTGTAATTAATCCTATTAAACTCATTGTGAACTTTGTGATTAATCTTATCAAACTTATTGCAACTTGCAGCTAATCTTTTAGACTTGTTATGAATTTGTTAATTAATGAGAGCAAGAATTACTTATCAATTTTGCTGAATAAATGCAGAAAAATTATGTTTCGGAATTCTTGGCGAATAAATGTGAATATTTTTAATGTATAATATTAATATAACCAAATGGATGTAAAAAAATATTTAATTAAAATGTAAAATATATCATAAAAATATCCGAAAAGAAAACATTGATTGAAGTATCCAGATTTTATCGAAAATTTTCAGTTTATATTTAATAAATGTTAAGCAGAAAACTTGATTTGTGAGGTTAACATTATGGGTATTTAAGCTTTATTATAATAGAAATGTTATTATAAGACTTTCAGAATTATTTTGTGAATCATTTTTGGCAAAATTTAAACTTATCCATCACTGCTGTTAGTTAGATTTATAATTAGATTAATTAGTTTTTAATTATACTATTTTCCATTTTCCTTTACATATTGATAATTGGGTATGTAAATTATGGCATAGAACATTTTTGCAGCTTTATTATTAAATTAGCCTATTTCAAGAGTCCAGGCTAAAAGTTATTTAACGGAAGTTCGCTTTAGTAATTATGCTTCAACAAATCATTCCAAACATTAAACAGTCATATTCCTCACTTTGCTAAATTTTCACATCTATTTTTTTTTTTTTTTTTTTTTTTGTTGGAAAGAAGATATTATTTTTGAAATATATTTGATGTTGTGTGTACATGTACGTATATATATGTGTATGTGTGTGTGTGTGTGTCTGTCTGTCTGTTCGTATTATTTTACGTTAATATTTCTACTGTTTACATCAAATTTTGAATTAAAATACTATTAAAAGTATAGGCTATTTTATAATGAATTGATATTTTTTTTATTTTTTCTTCTTTTTTAGATAAAGTTAAAATAGAAATTAAAAACTTTTGGATATTTGGAGGATAGTTCAATTTTTAGCATCTTCTCTTTAAATCAGTTTGTTTAGAATGCAAATAAAATTTGAAATAATTATTTCTTATTAAAATAATTATTACGCATAATTTAAAGCTGGATTAAACTAATTTTTTTGCTTTCCATTTTTATTTTTATAATTTCAAGCTTATCAATGTTAAAATATTATCATTTTAGTTAGCTTTTTCAAATTTTATTCGTTTAATTAAATTTCTCTTTCTCCCAGCCTGATATATATATATATATATATATATATATAAAGATTATCAATTTATAAACAAAATTAGTTTTTCTCTCAAAAACTTTTTTGGAACTTCAATTCAAAGAAATTACTTTATAATTATTCATAATATCAATATACAATGATTACTTTATATGCTTTTTCAGTTTTTCAGTATTTTTTTTTTGTTAAAAAATTAAAAAATGCTTAGGTTAAAAAAAGGTATTAAAAATTCAAAAAAAAAAAGTCACGAAAAAATTAGTTTAAAAAATTGGAGAAAAAATTCATAAAAAAAGATAAGTTTCAAAACGTACAGTAATTAATTGTTTTGCATTTGCAAAAATTTTTGAATTTAATTTTTTTTTTTCTTTTTTTCTTCCTTTTTCCTTCAATTCACATCTGTCTCCCAGAATTGAGAAAATGGATTTTGGTAGGCGCCAAAAAATTCTGAAATATTTGTCAATTTTCGGATGATACCATCTCGTACCAAAACTACATTCTTTCTTCACTAATTACTATTCATTTTTTTTTCTAATCCATTTCTTTTTACTTCATCTATCTAATCTATCCATCGATCTGTCGATCCATCTATTTATCGATCTATGTATCCCTTTTTTTCCAATCAGTTTATATTGTTTTTTTAATGGAGTCAAATATAAATTTAATTTCGCTAATTAATTTCTCCCATAAAATTATTTTGTTTCCTTCTTTTGTCCTAAAAAAAATCCATCCATAAAAATTTGCTTCTGCTGATTTATTGTTTGAAATCGAAACCAATTTTATGCAGAACAATTGTTGTTGCAATTTTGTTTTAAAAAGCTCTTCGAAGGAAAAGTAATTCGTTCAAAGATTAGATTAATATCTTTTACTAAAATCTTGCAAATTCAACTTTTTTTCCTTTTCTTCCCGCTTTTTCTTATCTTAAATTTTTTCTCCCTCCCTCTCTCTCTCTTTCTTCCATTTCCCCTTTTGTCCAATTCAGTTTAAATTTATGAAAAATTATTTTCGACAAATTTTTATGCCTTTTTTTTTTGTTTTCATTGTTTACTGTTATTTGTTTTGATTTGAAAAAAATCAATTTCATAACTGATAGAAAAAAAATCTTACCCAGCATATATGAAAAATTATTTTTAAAAATTTGAATAATTCTGTTTTTTTTTTTTTTTTTTTTTTTTTTGCTTCAACCGTTTGTTATTTGTTTATTTTGATTTAGGAAAAATTAACTTAGTGAAAATAAAACTTAAATCGACGTAATTACACACAATATGCATTTACAAATAGATCAGAAAAAGTATAAATAATCGAAAAAATTATTTAAATCTCAAAAAAAAAACTTCATAGTTATTATACATAACTGAAATGCTGTAATTTTCATTTTACATGACAAAAAGGGAACATGAAAAAATTATCGATGAGATGTAAATGCTTTTCAATGGATTTATTGATTAATTTTTTCTTAGAATATTTTCTTAGAAAAAAAAAATCAGTGTTTAATTCTCAAAACTCTCCTGTTTTTTTTTTTTTTTTTTTTAAACATTAACTGAAGTTTTCTAAGTTTTCGTTTTCTTCCGTGTTGAAACTTTTTTTTGTCACAAAAAAAAAACGAAAGTTTTTTCTTGCAAACTTACTGTAATTTCTTAGATCAAATTAAAAAAAAAAAGAAAGGAAAGAATGATATGATCAAAGTTTTTTTTTCCAGACAAAATTTTACTCCTTTTTGAAAAAGCTTTCCTTCAAGATGCATTTATGAATTTTGTTTTCAACTGAATAAATTTCTTATTTTTTTCAAAAAAGATTAATTAACTTCTCATCTCACTAATAATTTAACAAAAATGAGAAAAAAAATGGGTAATTTTGAAAAAAAAAGCCAATCATTTTTCGGATGTATGAGAAGATGAACAGCATGAGTATCGCTTTTTTTTGAGTTGAATTGAAATAGGAAAAAAAGAAAAGAAATTTGTTTTTTTTTTTTTTTTTTTTTTTTTGCTAAACAAAACGGTTCCATTTCTCATTTAAATTTATTTCATTCATTTTATTTATAGTAGATGTATGTGTATGTGTGTGTGTGTATGTGTATTTGTTTGTCAGATGAGATGGGATGGGTGGATATATTTAGGTTTTTTGTATTTCGATGAATTTTAATTTTTTTATTTTCCCCCCTCATCTTCCTTCTTATTTTTTCTCTTTTTCAAAATATTCGTATTTTGCGCCTTTTCACAGTTTGTATTTTTTTTATTTGAAAAAAACATTTTCATTTCAAAATCTTCTCCTCTATTAGAAAAAAAGGAAATTATGAATTAAAAAAATATAATAAGAAAGAAAGGAATTAAAAATAATGCAATTATTAAAGTATAAAAAAAAAAATTCGTAAATAAACTAAAGTGGAAAAAAAATCGAATCAATTTTAATTATTTGTTATAAAATTTCAACTAAATATTAGTCATTTAATTTGAAATATATTTGTTATTATTTGAAACAGGGCAAGATGAATCAATTAATAATCATTTGGAATTGTTATGTTTTAGTTAGGTAATCAATCATTTAATTGATTATTATTTGAGGTGAAAAAAGACTGAATCAGTTTTAATCATTCTGCTACAAAATTTTTAGTTAAAATTTAATTTTTATTTAAGCTATTTTTCAGTGAATGTATGATCGAAATGAAAAACAATAATAAAATCTTCCACTTTGTTTTTTTTTTCTTGCCCGCCTCGTCTCATCAAAATTTGTGTTAATTTAAATTATTTTAATTCCAGTTTGCATTATTTTTCATTTTAAATTTGCTATAGCAATTAACAAAATAGGTTTTTAAAAAAATGCCATCAATATGCGATTTTGTTTTCCAAAATTTTTCTAGTTAGTTTGATAAAAAATGAGTATAATATAATAATCGAAATGTTTGTGATTTTATCGAAAAAAGTCAGAAAAAAATATGATGATAAAATGATATTAATGCGCGATAATTTGTATGTTGATAATTCCTGGAAGTTCATATGGTGAATTCGAATTTAAAATATTAATGATCGGGAGTGCTCCAGAATATAAAGATTAATAAGGCATCCGATGGAAGTGACTTCTTGTTGGGATTTTACAAAAATTTGAAAAAAAAGTAAAATGAAATAAAATTCAAAAGATGACGATTATTTTTTTTTTTTTTTTTTTTTACAATATGCAAGATAGATTTATCACTGGTAATGACAATTATCGTTTGATGAAAACTGATTTAGTTCGTTTGATATATGATAATCCTATTTTACCATTCTGTGCAAATTGCTTCTAAATAATTTCAACTTTTTTTTTTTATTCTTTCAATTCAGTTATTCAGTTGCGATATGCCGGGCGAAAGTTGTATTTATTGGAAAAATAGAATCAGTTTATTAATTGAATAATATTTGCCTATTAAGAATGATTTACTGACCTTAGTCATTATTTTAAAAATATATCTATATGGAAGTATATTTTTTAAATTAAATAAACAGTAATGAATGATGAAAAGCTGAGTAACAAAACAAAAGAAGGTTAATGAAATAAGTTAAATGAAAGATGAATAAAATTTCAGATTCATTGATTTAGTGACAAAAAAGAAATATTTTTATTTATTATAGTGATATATGTTTCTTTTTATTGCTAATTAAGTTTATTTCCACTAGTAAAAATAAATTTAATTAGCGAAAAACTGTACAATTACTAATATCTATCTTTTTATATTGGAAAAAAAAGATTTGAATTGCAAAAAAAAAAAAATTTCATAATAATTAATGTCTTCCCTTTTTATAAGTTCTAATGCTAATCTTTTTAAATTTTAAAAGAAAATAGAACTAAGATGTATTACGCATACTAGCCTGATACATCACAAAAAAAGAAAAAACAAAAATTAGTGAATGCTTATTTATTTATTGTTTACCTATTTATTTATTTATTTGTTTGTTTGTTTATGTTTATATATAATGAACTCCTTGTTCATTCCTAGCAATATTTACATTAATATCACTATATTCAAAATAATATTTGTATATGATGATAAGCTAAGAGATTTTTTCAGTTTTTTTCCTTCTTTTTTTTTCTTTCCTTTCTTTCTTTTTCTTTTTTTTTTGCTTTCCTTTTTTTTGGTCATTTTTATCATTCCGAGCAGAATAATTGAGAAACAGACTAAGAAGAGACATATAGGCTACCTTATCAAATAATATAAATGAATAATATTTCTCATAGTTAACCGCCAACCATCGATAATCGAATATGCATTTTTTAGCTTTTCATTTTCCCCTACATGTGCTTTAATTTAGTAGAAAAGCTAAATCTTGCAGTGTAATCAACCAATACTATATTAGTTAAACGGGCTTGCCGTGTGATAAGTAACGGATACTATATTAAGCAAGTTGACCTGGAATAAAGGATACTATATTAGCTAAGCATACTATATTAAACGGGCTTACTGTATGATAAGTAATAGATATTGTATTAAGCAAGTTGACCTCGAATTAAGGATACTATATTAGCTAAGCAGGCTTCCCGTTTAATACGTAACGGATTACACACTAGTCAAGTGGCTTACCATATAGCAAGTAATGGATACAGTAGTGATTAAACGGGCTTACTATATAATAAAGTAACGGATATTATATTAAGCTGATTTATCTTGTAATAAATAATCGATATTATATTAATTAAGAAAGCTTATCGTATAATAAATAATGGATAATATATTTTAATTCATCACTTCGGTAACGTAATCAATATTTCCCATGTTATCAATATTTTAAAATGTGAAGTAGATTATTAATCTTATCGATAATTTTTTTATTTCCTTTGTTGATTCTTGATTTTTTTCTTGATTTTCCTTGTTCCCTTCTGATGGATTCCTGATTATATATTGATTTCTTGATTCATTATTAGATTTTTGTTTTGTCAATGCAGTAATAATTTAGGCATTACTAATCAAATAACGTTTCAATAATTTTCGTTTTTAATAATCCTGATATTCTAATAATGGAAGTTCAGAATAAAATTAGATTTTATCCAACATATCACTTATCTGTTCTAAAAAAAAAAACTTTTTACCTGAAATAAAATTAATATTCTCTTTCCTATTGCATAACTAACAAAACATTAACTAAATGCATGTTTTAGATTATTTTTATTCATCATTTTTTTTTTCATTAATTTTGTTCTCTTTTTTTTTCTCTCATAAATTTTCAAGTTTATAGTTAAATTTGAAAGCAGGGAAAGAAGAAAAACCCAAAAAAAAAAGAAACAAAAAACTGTGTTTATTAACTGAAATTTTAGAAAATTAAGCCGGAAATCGAAAATTATAAGTTTCGAATTATAAATCTCGGCCGAAGATAATATTTTCCGGTCAAATTCTCTGAAATTTTAAATGTCAACTTCAATCATGTTTTAATAAGAAGATTGGTGTAATATGTTCGAATGGATGGCAAAATAATTCCAGAAAATTCCTTTTTACCCTTTATTTTAATTTGTCTGAAGCATTTTTACGGTATAAAAAGCTTGACCTTTTTATAGAGAGAGAGAGAGAGAAAAAAAAACCGGCATATATGAGATTTTTTCTTGATTTTTATCTAGTATTGCTTAGTCGCAACTTTTCTAGATCTAGATCAGTACATCATCTAATTAATTAGATTTGTATTTATATATATAGTTCTCTAACATTTAAACCGAAAGATAGGGATAGAAAATTTTTATAGCAATTTTTTCTTTTTATTTTTATTTCATTGAAATTTCAATTCTTGGTAGATTTATCCCTGTTCCGAATGGTAATTCCCAAGGTTAGACTCCATGCTGCGCAGTTCGAGAAAAATTGTTTCCATTTAATAGTTTGACAAATTTACGTTCACATTTTTGCGTAGATCGGCAAAAAAGACGATGACGAATACGAGATCATATATCATTTTCTAACGCAAAAATTTGAATTATTTACGTCTTTCTCTTTTTTTTAAAAAATCCTTCATACAAAGAAATAAGATAGACATGTTTTTAATAATTGATAATTAAATATTAAATGGATAAATAATAATTGGTTATCAGTATTCAGTAATCAGTACATGGCTCTATTTATTGCTTTTTTATCATTAATTATATATAATTCCTATACATTTATTGTTAATCGTTTTTTGTTCATTTTAAATGCATCAATTGGAAATCATCCTAATTGCAATTAATAAAATTTGAAATTATCCTTATTAATCAAATTAAATTAATTATGATTAAATTATCTCAATTATTATAATGTTATATATATATATATATATATATACGTATTAACGTGACGGCACGTGTCATATATTAACTTTTTATTGCAATTATACTTGGCTAACTGCATATGTATTTTTTTTTTCGCGTGTTCTCATATTTTGAAATGCTGTTTTACGTGTAATATTTTTTTTCCTGCAATATTTTTTAAAAATATTGCAGGAAAAAAAATTTAAAATTATAAGAATTTATTTAGTAACACAGATGGCAAATTTATTATGTGGATTGAGAGATATTATGCAAATCTAGCGATACTAAACGATTGCATGCATAATATTAATTAAAAGAAAAACTTTAAAAAAAAGAGGTATTTTAACTTTTTATTAATTGTTCAATTAAATTTTCGCAACTTTTGCGAAGAAAAATTTCTGCTGTTTTTTAAAGTTTTTGCAAAATTTTATGAACAAAATTCCTTTGTTTTTTTTTTTTGAACTT
This sequence comes from Onchocerca flexuosa, assembly GCA_002249935.1. Classification (NCBI taxonomy): domain Eukaryota; kingdom Metazoa; phylum Nematoda; class Chromadorea; order Rhabditida; family Onchocercidae; genus Onchocerca; species Onchocerca flexuosa. The sequence continues at coordinate 2,350,914 of KZ269978.1, read as the reverse complement.
TAAAAAAATATTATTGACAAGCGATGAAAATTGTATAAGATGAATGGCATTTTTCATTATCTATTAAAATCTTACTTTTTTTTTTCTTTTAACAGAAATGACTGTTTGTTTGTTTGTTTGTTTGTTTGTTTTTTTTGAGAATAAAAAAGAATTTATTTTCAGGTCACAAAAATTTTCGCACAATTTGAATTTATTTTGAAGAATAAGGAAAAAAAAAAGAAAGGAAGAAAAATAGAACGATAGGATAACGCGATTAAAAGATATTTTATTTGGCTGCGAAGTTTATTTTTCGACAATAATTAATATAAATCAGTTACTGATTCACCACTACAATTACTAGTTGCTAATACATTAATAATTCTAACAGCAATCAATATGGATGATATATGGATGCAAAATGGTTCAAATCCGAATAAAATTTTAATAATACCTTCATCACAACAACAATTATCATCATCTCATCCAGATTCACACTGGAATATGTATTCAGTATTAAATCCTGGACAAATTTCCGGAAATTTTGGACGTCCTACGGGAAATATTAATCATAATAATACAACTGATTCATCATATTCACAACAAACAATTTCTTCCACATCTATATCAACATCATCATCATCTCATCATCATCATCAACATCAACACCAAAATATTCAATCATCAATGATCACTAAACGTTCCGAATCAACATCATCGATTAATGATACCATCAATATCAATACGACAACTTCTACTGGTACTACAGTAATTGCTACTGCTATTAAGAATATGATAAAAATGGAAGATAAATCGATCGATGCGGCAATTCTTGTAAATTCCGTATGTTTTAATTTTATTTATTAATAAATTTTTCCTCATTTTTTGCTTAAATTATTTAGTATGAAATCTATGATAAATGATTAATGTCATTTATATGATTTAAATTGAATACTTTGGACTAAAAATTTATGCGAATTTCATAAACCAAATTCTATTGATTCGATCTTTGGAAACCATAAGAAGAATTATTAAATTTCGGTATTTCAAAAATATGAAGCTCTAATGATACCATTGCTTCAAAAGTATAAAGTTCAATGTACTGTTGAATTGATCAATAAATTATTTAACTGAGAAATATATTTAATATTAGCTTTATTATACTCTGCTTTGATAGTTGTTGACTTATTACAAGCTTTAATTTATGAAATATTTTAAATATTCTTTCTATTTTTTGCTAATTATAATATAAAGACGTCAAAAAAATCAATTGATTTTCAACGAGGTAAAAAGAATTGATATATTCATACTGTATTTAAATTTTAATCACTTTTTTCTCCTTTTCTTTCTCTCTATTTCTCGTTCAATCACACATTTATGCTAAATTTAGATGCTTGAATTTATGCAAATACTCATTTATATGCAATTTATTTTCTTCTTCGTTTTAATTTCCAATTATCCAATAATTATTTGGCTATCTTTTTTTCAATTTCGACCATTTATTTTGCTCATTTACAGTAATCATTCGCAAAAAGATTTGCAGTCTATATCGATTTATTATAATACTACACTTCATATCGAAATCAATCTTAATAAGTAATTAATTAATCATGACGAATGACAATTATTTGTTACTTCACCATTTATAGATAATTTTATACCTGAATTAATTTTAATAGTAAAAACTGATTAATTGTGATAAATAATAATCATTACCCAAATATCATAGACAATATATGAATTAATTGTTTAAACATGACGAATAACAAAATATTTATTTACTCTTTATTCATTCATTGACAACTTTAGGTCGAAATTAATCTTAATAAGAGAAAAAAAAAAGCAAAACTGATTAATTATGACAAATATTAATTATTTGCTCTAACTAGTCGCCAGTTGAGCAACAATATCATAAAAAATAAATCGCTTAATTATGATAAATGTTACATTAATTTTGTTACTCTATCATCACTATCATATACACAATTATCCGTTAAATCAGTCATAATTTAAAAAAGATAAAAGAAAAATCCGAAACAGTTGAAAAATAAAAGCAATTTTTTTCATGAAAATGTATTTCCCTGTCAAACAAAATATAACCAATGAAATTGACAAGCGTTACTTAAAAAGCCTTATGTTTACGTGTTACGTGCCAAATAATAATGATCATCCATTTATCTTCCAAAAAGGTTTTCATCAATTTATTTTGCTCAGATAGAAATATTTTTGAAAGGAAATGGATGACAAGGATTGATCGGAAATGATTTCTGATAGATTTTAAAACTGATGGGATTATTGAATGAAAATGGCAAATTACTTCTGGTTGCTTCAGCAAAAAAAAAAAAAAATTTGAAGTAATATTGATGGTACTGTCACGAGAAACTTTCTAAATTGTTCTTTTTATTTATGTAACTAATTAATTCGCTTTATTTCTTCCTCATATTAATAGGATTAGACAGTCTAATTAATTGCTTGGAATGATTTGTTTTAACTTAATGATGGTGCATGATGATACATGATATTAACAATAATCACACTAATGATTCCGAATGGCTTATAAAGATTTCGAAAGGTTTGCAACTGCCAAGTGATTCAGAAGCGCTAATAATTCGAAAGATTTGGTGCAGTTCCTGATAACTCGGATCATTTGTTAATGCCAATGATTCTGATGATTTGCAATCGCTAATAATTCGATTGATTTGAACTATAATTCAGATGGATTAGAAATGCTGATGATTCGGAAGGTTTGCAATTACTTATGATTCGAAAAGTTCATAAAACGCTGATGCTTCAGAAGATTTGTCAGTCGCTAATCATCAGAATGATTTAGAAGTCGCTGATAATTATGATACTTTAAAAGCTTTGATAATTCGAATGATTTGTAAATGTGACAGAAGGTGAGATTCTTTTGATGAAAATATGGCTTAACTTTTTGAAGTTTTATCCCTTTTATCTTAGAAATCATCCATTTCTCTCTCTATCGAAGTGTTAGCAAAAGATAAAGGCTTTTTGACATTTTCAGTGCAAAATATATGTCCAGTCATTGTTATTCTAAAACTGGTCCATCAATTAAGATATGCCATTTTGATAACGGAAGACTGAATAGCTCTTCGAGAATTATCTTTTCGGGAATGATGAAGAAGCAATAAAGTTTTGTTTATTAGACTTATTGGAAGATTTTCTCAACTAAACAATATATCAAACTTCAACTTCAACAACAACAACAACAACAA
>KZ269978.1:2314875-2342821 GCA_002249935.1 Onchocerca flexuosa | reverse complement strand
ATTATTATTATTATTATTATTATTGTTATTACTATTATTATTAATTATTATTATTATTATTATTAGCATTATTATTATTGTTATTATTAATTGAGTATATAAAAATATACGTAATTGATTAAAGAATGAAATATAGAAGTGAAGTATAGAAGAATAAGATATGGAGAGAATGGAAGTGGAAAGGATATATTTTCTCTTTCAAATCATTGTCGTCATCGTTGTTGCTATCACCATCACCACGTTGATGATGATATCATCAAACACCAAAAATCATCACTATCATCACTTGTTATCACACCAACTATTAATATCATCATTTACCATCATCATCATCATCGCCATCATCATTATAGTTATTGTTATCAACATCATCGAATGAGTTATGGGAGGATGGCAATTTTCTTCACTTTCAAAATCATTTGTCGTCGTCGTTTTGTTGCTATCATTATCAATAAACATCATCATTATTATCTTATTGCATACTTTTAGTATTAATACTAATATTATTTCCAATCATCATCATCAACATCATCATCATCATCACTGTTATCGTCATCATCATCATTAATACCATCAACTACCGTAATCTGAGGAGGAGCCGGGTAGCAAATGCTATCGGTCACGATGTCAGCGGGTTTCATTGGAATGATGAGGTAATGGTGGTGGTAGTGGAAAGATAGACAACGAAAAAAGAGGAGAGAAGGAGAGAAAGGAGCAAAAAGGAAGTAGTAATAGTAGTATCATAGAAGGGCAGAGATACAGATGGTCGATAGGAGTATTGCTATTTAGTAGGAAATGGTGTACGTGCTTATATATGTGTGTACGTGCCTATCTGTCTGTTTTCTGTGTGTCTATCTGCGTGTGTGTGTATGTGTGTCTGCGTACATATTGGATATTGGTAGAGTGAGCAAGCAACCAGTAAATAGACAGACAGGACGCGGGCAAACGAAAAGCTATCAATCATTGGGTGCCAATCGACTGACTGAGTCTTACTTTATCTTACTCCTCCTAATCGCCTCTTCTTCTTCCCTTCTCTTTTTAATTCTTTCACTCTTTTTATCTCCTTTTAAATTTCTTTTGGGAATCAAAAAATCCTTAAACTAAAACCAAATCGAAATTCGAATCGAATCCAAAAATTCGAATTTCGATTCGAAAACTTTTAAAAGAAGGAAAAGAAGAAAAAGAAGGAAAGAAAAAGAAAAAGACGAAAATTCCCCACCTCTTTTTCATAAAAATTTTTCATTTTCTCTATTCCTTTTTAACTAAACTTCTATTCCATATTTCTTTATTTCGTTTGCCCTGATCTTTTTAACTAATTTTTTTTAGTTTTATTTTTCACAAAATTTTACATCGATCATTTTATTTTTATGAATAAAAGTATTTTTTTGATAAAAAAAACTAAAGTTGTAGAATAGAAGAAAAAGTTTCTCTCCTTTTTAACCTTTCACCTTCCTACTATTACCCTTTCCTTTCCCTCGTATATCTTCCCATGTCTTATTAGTGAAAGATTTTTAGTTGAAAGAAAAAAAAGAGAGAAAGATGGAAATTGGGGAGGGAGAAAGGGGATATGAAGAGGAAAAGGAAAGTTTAATAAAACGGATACGTAAGATGTAAGATTAATCATGATAGGATAACATAACACTTACCGTGAAGTGATATGAAGAGAAGAATAAAGAAGAATTGAAATGCATATAAAATACGGGTGAAAAAGAGTAGTACAAATAAACCTTAATCTATTTCAACTTGATAAAATTTATGACGTGATAATGATTATTAATGATAATGGTTTAATGTTATTGTTAATTGTTAGTGATAACAATGATAATACTTTGACATAAATTATTGTAACCAATTCATTATTGTCATCATCTATTATCGTTTATCACTAGTAATTGGTGGGTGCAGGGTTATTAGAGTTTAACAATGGTAAATGAAAAATTCCTCCTTTTCATTCTTCTTTTTTTCCATCTTTTACTTATTTCTAACTAAAAAAAAATTCTCAAGAATATTTCTCGAAAATATCAGTAAGTATACGTCACTTATATTTTCCTATCTTTTTAATATATTAATGTATTCATGTCATTTTTTTTTCCATTTCCTTCACTTTTTCTTCTTCCTCCACCTCTTCATTATCCTTTTTTTTTTTCTCTCATTTTTTATCTTTATTTCCTGAATCTTTTGATAAAAGTTGTAGTAGTGAAATGTCATCAAGATTATTATAGGCTTACATTTTTTTTTATCATCTCTTAAAGTTTGACAATTCAAATATCTTAATTAATACAGTCGTTAAATTGCTGAATCAAATATTATTGTTATTTTAGAAATTTAAACCTTCTTTTCGCTTTAATTTTCAACACATTCATTTATATAGAAATTAATGGAATGAATATAAATAATATCATCAGGCACGCAATTTTATTCGGTTCAAAACGGAATCGAAAAAAAAAAAAGTGATTTATTGGTAGGAGTGAAAACGGATAGCAACAGTGGTAGTAGTAATAATAATCAGCAAATAGATAAATAATGGTTTGTATGAATGGTGATAGTGATCGCAGGTGATACGAAGATGATGATAATGATAATGATGATGAGAAAGAAGAATGAAGATGGAAATGAGATGATGAGATTATCATTCTGCATCATTTCTAATTTAGTTTGATTTTATCAGAATGAATAAAAAAAAAATTATCAAGAAAAAGATAAGACAAAAAAAAAAAGGAAAAATTTAAGGATTGGATAAGGCCTAGTTTTTTTCCATTATTCTTTTTCTCACATATTTTCTTTCTCTCATTTTATGTTCGTTTTTAGCCTTCTTATTTTTCGTTTTCTTTTTAACTTTAACAAAAATTTCTTCATTTTTTTTTGAAAAATTTTTGTTTTCAGAAGGGTGAAAAAATTTGAATTCCTTTCTTTTTCCTTTTTTCTTCCTCCTTCCATTCCCTTCTTTTTCCTTTTTGCTTCCTTCGTCTATCTTCCTTCTTTCAATTCTTTCTTCTTCCTCTTTTTCTTTTCCTTTTCTTTTTTATTTTTTTGAAATGAGCCACAGATTGGTTTTCCGAAGTGCAATATTATATATATGGTGGGTATATGTGTGTATGGGTGTGTGTGTGTGTATTTATGGGTCTGTACGGGTGTGTCTGCGGTGTATGCGGGACTGTATGGGTGTGTATATGTATGGGTGTGCATGGGTGTATGTGTATGGGTCTGTACTATTGTTTGATTCCAAATTAATCTTTCTTAACACTACCCAAACACCAACAACAACACAGGAGCAGTAACGCTATATTATCATGACCCATTGATAGCAATTCTCCTTTTCCTCCTCCTTTTCCTCTTCCTCTTTCTTCTCCTATTCCTCTCTCTTCCTTCTCTTCCTCTTTCTCTTCATTGAAATTCCTGAAATTGTGTTAAATTTTTCGAACCTATTCATGATGAAAATTATTTTTGAATTAATCAATTTTAATTGATAGCATAAAAAAGAAATTATTGTTTTCTTTTTTCAGTTATTTGTTTATCCTCTCCTCTCTGCATTACTCATTTAATTTGTTAATGAAAAAAAAAAAAAATGAAAATAAGTGATAAAAATGGAACTAAAAAAAAATGAGAAAATTGTTTTAAAAGAATTAATAACTCAAAAAATTTTTTAAATTCATAGTAGAAAAAAGCGAAGGAATTGTTGAAGGATTTGTGATAGTGTCAGCAATAATTATTTATTATAGTAGTAAGTTGTCATTGTAATAGTTTGCTGTTGTTATTATAGTATTGATAATAATTTGCGGTAGTTATGATAAGATTTAAAAAAAGGGAAAAAAGAAAGAAAAGTAAACAAATGAAACAAAAGATGAAGAAAAGAAAACGAAAAAGAGGAATGTATAGATCAGTATGTTTCCAAAAATTCCTTTTTTATTTATAATCTATAATTTATAGAAATAAAAAGCAATTTTTTCTCTTTTTTTTCTAACTTCAATTATCTTTTGATTAATCTAAGTGATAATAATTATTAGATTTGGCAATTTTATAATTTCATTTAATTATTGGTAATGAATAACAAATAGGGTAATAAAAGTAACAAACAATAAATTGTAAGGAATATACGAATAAACAACAGCAATAATAGCAACAAAAAAAAGGAGGAAAAATTAAAAAAAAAAGAAGGGAGAAAAGGTGGAGGGAAAATGAGGAAGAGAAGAGGAGGAGGATGAGGAAAAGGAGGAAGAGGAGGAGAAGGAGGAGGAGGAGGAAAAGAGGAGGAGGAGGAAGAAGGATGAAATTTTGTCTGTTGTCGATTTCTATTTTTCCTTAAACTAGGCGGGATATGATGGAAGGAAGGAAGGAAAGGGTATGGAAAAGATTTCAACTTTAAAGTTCCACCCCAATCTCATCTCATCTCATCTTATCCTTCATCCTATTCTTTTGCTTCTTTCCGTTAATATTCCATCCATCCATTTCATCCAATCCAATCCATTTCATTCATCCATTCCATTCATTCATTCATCCATTCCATTCATTCATTCATTCATTTCATTCATTCGTTCATTCATTCTAATTCTTTCATTCATTCTGTCAATCCTTCAACTACTATAAACTAAACGCAGTTTGATGGAAGATTAATTTTTCCGTTTTTGTTTTCTTAACACCTCGTTGTCTCTAAAATCAATCCTTCTAATATATCATCATCATCATAATGTTCTGTCTGCTAATTTGTTGTTATGAAGTTATCAAATTATTACTACCAAATGTCTTCCTATAATATTTCATCTGTGCATGTGTATGTGTTCTGTGTGTAAGTATAAATATAAATCTTTGCTTACCCGATTTTAAATATTAAAATTTATCAATAAATGTTCAACTATCATTCTGCTAATACTTACTCCCTCAGATTTCATCGTAGGATTAAAGATACTTTAAATTATGGGATATTTTAGTTTTCATTTTATTAAAATTTAGAAAGGGTTTTATTTTTCATTTTTTATCTTATTTTAATCATTTTACTGATGATTTTATTGATAGGTATTGTTTAAATGATGAAAAAAATCATGTTTTTAAGACAAGCAATATCAATGGATATACAGATATTCGTACATATTCACAGATAATCTTAGAATTACAGTATCCATAAAATTTGAATATGACAAGTTATGAGTTATGGTAATTGTAATAATTATTGTATTTATTATTAGTGATTGCAAAAAGAAGTAAAATACGAAAATTTCAATCATAGAAAAATCAATATTTCAGAAATTTTTTCTTTTTTTTTTTTTCTGGGTATTTTAAGTTTCTAAAGGATTGGTCAAAAAAAAATTTTTATACGAATCAGTTGAATGGATTCTGTAATGAATAGTAAAAATATCATTTGATTTAATATTACAAATTTTGATTGTATTTTTCGTGTTTGGTTGTATATTTGAATTATTATTTTGTGGATGATAATGTCGATTGATCCAAAATTTTTTTTAATTAGTCATTAAATTGAACTGTTAACAATTTTTATGTATAAAATGGGACACGTTCCTTAAAAATCTTCTACAATCTATCACGAAAGAGTGAGTGTGATATATAAGGAAGATGGAATGAATATAAGACAAGACAGATTAGATAGATATACAAATGTTTCTCCGAAAAGGAATGGTGACATTCATTATGGCAAAAAAGAAATTGCATACTGTATAATTGTGATTTGTTGCAACTATGATTATTTGCTTGCATTATTTTACGATTATTATCAATATCTTTATTTTTTTTTTTTTTTTTTTTTTTTTTTGCTGACAAATAAGACGAATGTAACGAATGTAAAAGCTATCATCCATTTTTTTTGTTGTTTAAATGCAACGTATACAATATGGATTCATCATCAATCATTTATTAGCAGCTGTAAAATTGATTTAGGAACTTTTTCATTTTCACGGAAGGTGAAGGACAAAGGAGGAAACGAAATTACTACGAAGCAAATTGTAAATCGTCGTTATTATTATTATTCTGTTTACCTTCACTATTATCATTGACATCATCTTAATTATCATTATTATTACTAATATTATTATTAATACTATTATTATTATTATTATCTTCATCAACAACATCAGCAACAACAGCGACAGTAGTAGCAGTATCGCGGAAGCCCATACATATGTCACAACGGGTCCGTCTTCTATAATTTTTTTTTTTCCTTTAAAATTGATAGTTAATCAATCATTTTTCTAATACAACTTCATCAGTTTTTTTAAAGCCTTTTTAATTATATCACTTCCTTAAAGCATCATTTTTCGTTAGTATGTACGATGGTTAAAAGACCCTTTTAATTCTTGACAATTTATTTATTTAAAACCATCATAACTTTATACTTTTATACTGCTTAGGCAATAATGCTGAAGTATACTATATTTTTATCAGAAAGTTTACCATATATATACATAGGCGTATTGTATTGATTTTGGATATGTTAATATATACATATAAAGTATATCGTATTGATTTCGGGAATTTAGCTGTCGTATTTTGCACATTTATACCAATTAGTCAGTAATACCAAAAATTTACTGTAATAATTTCGGAAGTTTTAACGTATACGCACACAAATATACTGCGTAAATTTCAGAGAATTAACCATATATGTATATACTGTATTAATTTCATTAACATTTTTGATAAATAATTTTTTCGTTCATCATAAATATTAGATTTTTTTTATTTTCCGATTTGTGATATTTTTAAATTTATCCAGTTTAATGAGATCACCTTTTCTTTCTTTTTTTTTTCATCATTTTCTTTTGAAATTCTTTGTTGTAAAAGAATAGAAGAAACGGGATTAAATTGTTTGCAAATTTATCTCAAAGTAAACGAGAAAAATAATGCAATAATTTTATTTCTTTTGAAAAGCAAATATCATAGGTTATGATTTAATCGAAATATGTTTTTATTTGTTGTTTAAGTAATTAATAATTTTTAGACAAATAATAATTAAAAGGAAGAAATAGATAATAAAAAATCAGTAATTCATTTTTCCTTTATATTATTATTATTTTCAACCGATAAGATTGTCGTCTAAAGTGAGCGGATGGAAACAGTTTTTCGGTAATTTTCGTTTGCTCCATTATTACGTTCCACATTTCTATTCATTGTAATCGATAGTTAATATTTATTAACTTAACTGTTATGGTTTGATTTCTTCCTTTACTCATTTTTAATTTTTTTGATTTCATATTTACAATATAAATTTTTATACATAGATTTTTAAAAATTGATATACAGATTTTGAACATATTGATTTTCCTTTAAATGACTGAACTTTTTTTTCTTCAGTTTGTACATTTCTGTTAAACCGTTAGTCATTCTATCCAAAATTACCGTAATATTGGCACATGAATGAAGTAAAAAATAAACTCGATTCTTTTCTTTCTCTCTATTTTCGCCTTTTTTTTTTTTAATCTTATCTTTCTTTTCTACCATATAAAAAAAGGAAAGGAAAAAAAGTGAAGAAGAAAGATGAATAAAATAAAGTAAGATCTCTTCTTTTTTTTCCTTTATCCTTTTTATTTTTAATATTCCTCTTATTTCTTGCTGGTTTTTTGCTTGATTTTTTAAAAGATAAAAAAGTGAGCCAACTTTGCTAGCCATTTATCCAATTCGACAATTTCAAAATTTGTGAATTACCATAATTCTCAAGGGGAATCAAATAGGAACGTGATCAAACATTTTGCTAACAACCGACAATAAAAACGAAAGAATACAAGTAAAATTGTTGATTTTCTCATAAATTTACATATCTAGTATATATATCTATATTATTCAGAAATTATGAAGTATGTAACGTAGGTAAAAATTAAAGAATAAAGTTTGACATTGCATATAGTGTATGATAAGTTATGGTAAGAATAGAAAAATGACATTTTTAAATTTGGAATATTTGAAAATCAAATTTCATTAAAAAAAGAAATGTAACATATTAAAATTTCATTACATTCGTTAGAAGAGATTACATACGTTCTGGCTTATCCTACTTAATGTATCAAAATGAAAAATGATTTCATAAATTTATAATTTTGCTAAAGTTTATCCGAATTATTAATAACGAAATTATTTTACGTGATATTAGATTATATCATAAATAATGCGAAATGATTCATCCAGTTCCGTTGTATTCTATTTAATTTTATAATTTTTCCTATTTAATTCTGTTTTATCCCATTTTATGTTATATAATTTTTCTATTCTATTTTGCAAATTAATTTTGCATGAATTTTTTTTAATTATTCCATAAAATATATTTTATAATTCAATTATATAATTTCTATTTCAATGTTCTTTTTTTTTTCTGTTTTATTTTAATTGCAAATTTTCTTGTTCATTTGATATGCTTCGAATAGTAGTAATAAAAATAAAAAAGTAAATAAACGAAAAAATTGCGCAACTGACGTGATCGATGATTTTATTGGATAATAAATAATTCTCAATAAAATGTTCCAACTTGTTGTTGTCAGTTTTTCAGTGCTAGTATTTTGCTATCGATCAGTTACTACTCTTATCAGCTTGTCATCATTTTCAACGTAGTGATAAATTTTTCGATTCTTTTTTTTTCTTTTTAGTCAAAATTGGCATAAACCATTCGATCATATCCTTTATCCTTCACTAATATCAAATCTAATCAGTGAAAAATACATGATAATTTAACGTTTCAAACAAATTTTATGACAAATTTTACCATTTTTTGAAAAAATTTTCCATACACTAAATTTTTTCTACATTTATTTGAAATAAAATATTTTGTTGAGTATATAAATTTAAATTACAGATGTTAATTTTCTCGTTTCATTGAATTAGATCGTAAATAAATGATAAAAAAGAATTTTTCTTTAAACTCATTATAAATCACAATAATACTAACAAGTTTGTCGAAATAATTTGTAAACAACACTAATTTAAAATTTTTATAAATTGTTTGCAATTTGTTATAAGCATTAGTGTGTTATAATCATTAATCAAATCATATAAAATGGTCTTATCACATTTATTTTGAAGATAAAATTATGTTTACTAGATCTGTTAAAATTTTTTCTTCTTGGAGATTACCTTTACGATTGATTTAAATTTAAATTCCATCTTTTTTTTCTAAATATTGCCTAGTTATTAGAATCATTTGAAAATTAAAAATTTTTGTTTTAAAAAAAATTAAAATGTCTGAAATTGTGGTTTGTGAGATTTCATTTTTTTTTTAAAACAAAATTTTGAAAAATGATTAATATATATAGATTCATTCTATCATTGAGAATTTTATAAATTTTGCAAGTGCCCTATTTAAATATTTCAAACAATCAAAAAAAAAAAAAAAAGATTTAGAAATAAAAGCATTTTCTTGTGAAAAAAAAAATAACTTTGAATCTTTCGACAGTATTATCATTATCAATTTCATTTAAAACTTTTTGAAATTTTAAATTTTTTAAATGAATTATAAAAAGGGAAAAGGGATTTCATATTTTTAAAATAAGATTTATTCTTTAAAATAAAATTAATTCAGAGGATCAGTACCCAGTTCTAATACTGTTAAAGCTTTCTTTATTACGTGTAATATTTATCACTTTTTTTCTTTTCAGCATGGTGGCATTATTTAACTAATAAACTATTACCGCTTGTCTTTTTTTTGTGACCAAACTTTTTGCGAAATATATTCCTTGCTGAAATGAGAAAAATAAATTTCATCGTAAATAATTTCAAATAAGTTTGAAGATTTTCCTGGAAGATTTTCGAATGATAAATCTTACCTTTTTTTTTATTGGTGCTGTTCAAATTTGCAAACTTATCATGCAAATAGAGATTTTGAAATATTCTACATTTATGATATAATAATCAGAATTTAAGTAACTTTTTTCTTGCTTTTACATGACATTTTTTTTCCTGACGTATTTGATGTGTTCTGTTTTCTATCCGTTGCTACTTCATTTTTTTTTTTCTTTTTTTTCAATTTAGCAGAGTTACTAAATGGGTGACAATTATGTGTAATTATTGATTAAATTATAGTAAGCTAAAATTTTATGGTTTATGCTGGGAGCAAACGTATCCTTCTTTACTTTCATATGTAATGTCGTATATTATCGTTCATATGACATAGGTATACTGTAAGAAAAAGTTGGAATTTATTATCATCCTTTTTTTTTTTGGTAATATATTAATTAAGTAATATCATTAAGAATTAATTTATCATATGTGTCTTTATATTTTTATTTTTTTCACTGGAACAAATTTTTAATTATATAAGTGTTCATTTAAAAATATTTTAAAAAATGTGTCAGAAAGGTAAAAATGATAAAGATTGTTTTATTGAATTTATATCATTTATTAATTTGAGTATTTATGTACCAATAAATTAATTATATGATGATAGATATAAAATTACTGGATGAGAAGAGAAGAAAAGTGAGAATGGAACATATTAGTAAGAAAATCAATTTTGGGTAAGACTAGGTATATGAAATTGCCCTGTGGATAATTGAGAAGTGAGCAATTGCAGAAGTTTCGATTATTTAATTGATATTTGAAAGGGTAAAGTAAAAGTGAGAGAGAGGGTGAAAAAAGAGGAAAAGAGAAAAAAATGAATAGTAAATAGAATTTATTCGTTATTAATGTGAAACTTTCGCTAATCAATAGTGACAATCATCTAATAGCTTTTAAAATCTCATCTATATGTATATGTATATAATACAAATAATCTCGCAATAAAAAAAAAAAAATGAAATGAAATAAAAAATTTAAAATACCATTTTTTCATTTCATTATTTGTGTTGTCATTTTTAATTAACAAAATTAAATGGTTGATTAGTTTTGTCGTCTATTGATTTGATTGACAATAATTAACTGTTTTAACTAACTGACTAAATTTTTTAATGATTGTGATTTGAACCAATTGATTGAATGAAAAATTTTGTTTTAAAACTTTGTAATAGGAATTCGTAATAGGAATTCATTATAATTCTAATTCTTATAATTGTCGAAAAAAAAATGTCTGTGTAAATGAATCGATTTTTAATCGATTTTACAGAGGATTTATCACTTTAAACAGCTAACTTTTCATTTATTTTCTGCTAATTTCTAAAAATTGTGACAAATTTAGATATATATATATATATATATATATATATATATATATATCATTCATTCATTTTGATTAGCCAGGACAAAGCATTATACGAAAAGGATAGAAAATTTTGTAATTTTTCAAAATTTTTTAAAATTTTCATAAAATTAAATTAATTCTAAGAAAAGATATACGGATAGGAAGGAGTAAGGGAAAAAATAAGATGGTATTATCTTTTTGTATCAAAAAAAAAAGTTGAAAGAATAAAATAGTTTTTTTTTTTGTTGAAAATTAGAAAAGTCTGTAATCAAAATTTAAAAATTTTTCCTTTTTTCTACCTTTTTCTCTTCATTTTAAAAGTCGCAAATAATTAAATGAAAAAATTTTTGCATATACGGAATAATAATTTTATTAAATTAAAAGATAATAAAATTATTTCCTTTCTTGCTTTTTTAAAATACTTTTTTGCTTTTCACTTTTTATTCATTGATTTTTGTTTTGTTAGAGTTTTACGGTTCAAAAAAATTACAGAATTGCAAATAATACTAATAAAATTTTAATTCTCTTAAGGATGACAAAATGATTGTATATCATTTGCACTGTGCGAATTTAGTAGTTTCCAATGCAAAAATTTCTTCTAAAAATTTTGCAGCAGCATTTATATATTTATTTTTTATTTTTGATACACTCAGAAAAAATTACAATACATAGTTTCAGTTATCCATTTTTTTTTTCTGCTTTTTTTAAACTATTTATAAATTCCAACAAAATTTCAAGTATTTTCAATGATATATATATATATATTTTCAATTA
The DNA here is from genome assembly GCA_002249935.1 of Onchocerca flexuosa. Taxonomy (NCBI): domain Eukaryota; kingdom Metazoa; phylum Nematoda; class Chromadorea; order Rhabditida; family Onchocercidae; genus Onchocerca; species Onchocerca flexuosa. Next base: position 2,330,943 of record KZ269978.1, on the reverse strand, counting down.
TATATATATATATATATATACATATATAATTGAAAAAATACATATATGTACTATTGGTAATATTTGGTTAAAATTTTAACTTCTTTATTGATTCGTACCTATATATGAAGAAATTTAAGTAAATAATTTCGATGTTTGTCTACACTTTCTTTTCTTTTTTCGTATTTATGATTAAAACTAATTAAAACTCTCATTCTTCGTTTATTTTTCTCCTTTATGTTTAAATTTATAAATGTAATTTAGAATGATTGAAAAACTTTCGTGATTAAGAAATTTATATCCATTAATAACATTTTTATGAGATTTTAGGCATAATATATTTTGTTACATTGATGTTTATTTGATCATACATTTCGGTAATAAATTTGTGGGAATGAATAAGCATACATAATAAAACTCAACGAAGAAGTAATAAATTACAGTATTATGTCATCATTTATAAACTTTTATTGCTGACTTGATCTGGAATTATTTTTGTTGATTTTTGCATTAGTTACCGTACCAGTAATCATATACATAAATTATTATATATTGTCTCGAAAAAAAAAATATTAATATTTCATGGAATGTTTGAAACAAACTATCTATTGGTTATGAATTAAGTTTTGATTAAATACAATTTAAATTGGCGAAGATTCTTACTTCAATTTTAATAATTTTCAAAGAACGAATATTTTTTTGCTCAATTTATATCAAAATTTTTTCCCATCTTTCATTCTTTTGAAAATTATGATGCATATTCTAAAGATGATCATTTTCTAAGTAATCGATCACAAAGTATTTTCGAAATTTCTTCCTTAGAAAATCATAAATTTTCATGTTTGAAAAAAGATTACTTAAATTGATTCAAATATTCAATTTGTAATTCGAATAATTTCTATGTTATATGTTATAAATTTATAAAAAAAAACGCTTGTATAGGAATGTTCGAAAAAGATTTGAGACCGAAAAATTTAAAGCTAATTAATTAGTTATTAAGAAATGAATCAATCATATAATTGTATAATATTAAAAAGTTTATTTTTTTTTTACAAATGAATTTTTTCTTCGCAATAATCCTTTTTGAATAAAACAAATTACAGTATGGAGATGGTTATGGGCCACCGCCCACGGCATCGGATGTTTATACCGGAACGGGTACTGATCCGGCAGCAGCTTCATTGGGTTATTTTGGTATGGGAGCATATCCACCAGTTGCTACCGCACCACCAACAATGCTTACTGATCCGCTCAATGAACGAATGAAACGGGATAAGGAAGCGATTTATAAGTAATTCATTACTTATTATTGATTTCATTTTAAATTCGATTTTTTTCTCATTTTTCTTTCAATCATATTGAAAAAAAAAAGAGAAATACTGAACAAATTTTACAATTAAATGTAAAATAATTATATGGGATAGATGTAAAATATGTATGAAAATTTCTTAATTAATTCCAACAAAAATAAGAAAAAAATTAGGAATAATGGGTAAGAAATAATTTTGGAATATAAAAATGACAAAAAGATAAAAAAAGGACTTGTTGAAATGGAATACTTCTTTTTATTTTTTCTTCCAATTTTTCTAAAAAATTGCTCAAAATTTTCGCTTCATTGAATGGGAGAAGAGGACTTAATTTTATCCATCCTTATAATAGAGGGGAAAAGAGAAAATTTTGGAATGGATGAATCGAAGAAGAAAGGAAAATGTAATTTAGGATGGAATATATGAATATTAGGAGGAAAGATATAGGGATACAGTATCTTTGTGAATATTTTAGCAAATGATGCGCCATCTGTTTGAAGCATTAATAAAAGTGAAACCACGCATTGTCAATATATTTATATATTATCAAATAAATATTTCGTTGGAAGAGAGAGAAATCAGATGGTGCTAATACCGTTTTCTTTTTAGTTCTTCTTTATTAGCAATTATCCGGAAAATCTTTCAGATGATACGGTAAGGGAAGATGTTATAGAATTTAAAAATAAACATTAAAAAGAAAAGGCGAAAAATACATTTACATATATATATATATATATATATATATATATATATATAAGCAAAATGTATAATTTCAAGAAATTATCTTAAAAAAAATTAGAGAAGAAAATATCTTTGAAAATTTGTATTTCATTGCTAAAAAATTAATTTTTCTTTTTTTGAGAAAAAAAAGAAAAATTATTTTTTTATCAATTTGTGTATCTTCTTTTAAATGTTCGCAATAGCTTATATAAGAAAAAGTGAAGCTAAGATTTGCATTCAAATTTTATTTCTTTTATTTAAAAATATAATAAGCGTAATTTTTACTAAAATTTCTACAATTGCAGTCATCCGTTATTTCCGTTATTATCGTGCCTTTTCGAGAAATGCGAGTTAGCAACGTGTACACCACGTGATCAGAATAGTACGGCAACGTCAAGTTCAACGTCAACATCTTCAACAAATGATGTTTGCTCATCGGCTTCATTCAAAGATGACCTTGCCGATTTTGCCAAAATGGTTAGCATTATCATGATAACCTTGAGCCAATGATAAGTCTTTATCATTTTTTCCTTTCTGTATTTTGTTGTACTAATCAAACTTTTGATCAAGTTATTTAACTTTTATCAAGTTACATCCATTTCTCTACCTCTCCTCTTTTTTCCTCTCTTTTTCTTTCTTTCTTTTAGACTCTATTTTGAAGGTAAATGGTTCAAATTTTTTATTGTGTTCATTTTCGATTACTAATATTTGAATTACAGTGCCGGGAAATTATACTTACTTATTTTTATTATAATAATTGTAAAAATTTTTTCCAGATTTTCTTTCATACATTATCATTTCATTTTTCTTTTTTCTTTTCAGGTACAAAGTGAGAAGCCATATTATGTTCCAAATCCTGAAGTTGATACATTGGTATGTTTTATTTTTGTATCCAAGTTAATCAATATCAGTGAAATTGAAACTAAATAACCTTTTTTTTTTTCCGAGATATTATTGAGTAAGAAAATAAAAAGTTGAAAAATATTATAAAAGGTTTTAATTTTCATCAAAGTTTATCAATTTATAGATGTTACAATCGATACAAGTCCTTCGTTTCCATTTACTAGAATTGGAAAAGGTTAATTTTGCATTTTTTTTTTCAACAATTTTAGATTTTATTCTTTTATGTCGCTTTCTTAATATACATATCTCATTATCATTTCTATCAGTCTTTTCATTATTTCAAATTATTCATTGTTAAGCGTAACAAATGAAATTAGACAATAAACTGTATTAATTGCTTTTAAACTTCGATACATTTATTATCGGAAAGTATTATATTCACTTCTAAGCGCATTCTTTTTTTAAATTCCTAGTATCAGATTTATTACAGTCATTTCGGTCATTGTCTCTTTAATAGTGATAACATGATAGAAATGATTCGAACAATAAATTGACAAGTGAAAAAGAACAGACATGATTGATTTTAATTCATTGAAATGATGAATCAAATTCATCGACGGTAGTGTTTTCAAATTTTTGAGAAATTTAAAATGGAATTTGACATTTGGCAAAATTATTTTCCTCTCTTAAAATACAAAATACTCTAAATCGAATAATTATTAAAATTTCATGCAATGGTGATATTGTGATTTAAATTTCCAATAAAGCATTATTACTGTAAGTGATATTGAAATGAATAATTAGATTGATATTTTTGCAAGCTTACTATTTCATTATTTAGTTTATTTTGTAAATCATTAACAAGTATTGATCATTTTGAATAAGAATGATGATTAATTATCCAACAGTAAGAATATAATTACGAAGAAATCTCAGGATTAACAATAATTCTTTGTTATCATCGAGTTAGATAGCATTTCTACTGCTAGAATATGTTATTTTGGAATTAGTATATTGATATTACTGTAAAATTCACATTCATTTCTTATTGCTTGGAATAAATCTTCTCTTTTTCCTTCCTTTTTCTAAAGTTCTCTTTAAATTTCATATTGTGCAAAAAAGAATCACAGTTCTTGATGTTATTTTCGTTTCGTTTCAATTTTTTCTTTTTGTTTATTTTTTCTTTTTTTTTGTGAAAAAATATAAAACCAGATCATTTGTTATCAACTGAACTTTAAGCTGTTCAACAATATTTATTTTAAAGATTTTAAAAAATAAAAATAAGAAAGAAAAAAGAAAAAAAAAATAAAGTAAGCATCAAAACAACAAAGACGCAACTCTGAAATCATTTCGATAAAACAAAAGGGAACAAATGAATTTTAAATTTTTCGACAAATTTCAATTCAACATGCAATTTGCAAAGAAAAAAAAATGGTAAATAAAATAACAAACAATTTTGGATAATTCACTGAAAGTTGATAATTTGAAAAAAATTCTTTGTAATCACTACTTTTTTCATAAAAATAATCATTCATAACTTTTTTTTTTGGATGGAAATAACTTTAAATTTGTCGTGTTATTTATAAATCTATTGTATAATAACTTTCACAGTCTTATGTAAGAAATATTTAAATTAGCTATTTCTGTAATTAATGGGATAAATGTGCCAAAGTTAATACATGTTTAAATATATTAATTAGTATTCATTATTTTTTTATTTTCTCGTCCATCAAAAAAGTTTAGTAATTCCATTGTTTTTTGTTTTCTCATACACTTCATTACTTTTTCATTTATTAATCCTTTTATGAGAAATTTCGTTTTTCTTCTTACTTTGAAAACTTTAAGATATCAGCATATGATCTTGTTTTTTTTTTTTTTTATTCGATAAGAACTGTTGTTTCTTTGCATCATTTTATCATATTGTACATATTCCATCTTTTTACTATATTCCTATATCAAGTATATTTAAGATTTTCAGATTTTTGCAAAATATTTAATTAATTATTTTGGTATAAGGAAGAGAAGCAAACTTTGTTGTTATTTCATGCTGTGCTGTAAAAATATGATATGAGACGACCTCCTGCCGTTTTGCTTGAAATATATTTTTGATAATAGAAACGAAAAATTAAGAAAACGTTCCTCTACGGTTATGTGATGCTGTCAATCTACTTTTTTTCTCCTCTTTCTCGAATACCGGTTTTTCAGTAGTTCGACGACATACGATATTTCTATATATATAAATATATAGACATATAAATATGCACACACACACACACACACACACACACATATCGACGAAATGGTAGGCAGATGGATGAATAGATAGATCGAATTTGAAATGAATAAATTTCAATTTTGAGATCATTGAACGGACGAATTACAGACAATAAACATATTGCACAGCTGTCAGTAAAAAGTTTTCCTTTTAAAAAAAATCTTTGAAATTTAAAAAATTAAATAAATTGAAACTTAAGAAAAGAAAAAAGAATGAAATGAAGGGAATGTTTGAGGCATTTTTTTCTTTTTTTGTTTTTGCTTTTCTTTTATTTTTCTTTTTTTTCTCATTTTCATCATTTGTGCAATTTTGCAAGGATAAAAGATTAATGAGCAGTAACGTTCTTTAATTAAAATTTTGTATGATCAAAAAAAAGAAAAAAAAAGAAACGAAATGATAAATTTTAGGAACAGAAAAATTTCTTGATAAGTTTAATAAGAGAAAATAAACCTAACAATTACAAATATTTTTTTTAAAAAAATAAAGAGAAATTTAAAATGTTATCAGTTATCTTTTGAAAAAAAGCGAAAAAAATTAGCATTATATATCGTTAAAAGATTGATTGATGATAAATTTACTGATTATTTTAAAAATGATTAAGTTTGAATAAATGTCGAATATCTATCAATATTGATTGAAGGAAAAAAATTATTACTCTTTTGTAGTGTATCATTTTGTTCATTTTATCTACTCAGATAGGAGAAACAGAGATGATGGAAAAAAGAGAGAATAACAAAAATTTCGAAAAAATGATTAAAAAAAAAAAAAAATGAAATATGGCTAATTGAAATAGGTAACGATTTAAAGGATGTATTGATGACAAAGTTTAAAAGGAAATTTCAATTTGCTTAATTTATTTTATTTCAACAACGACAACAACAACAATATAAGAAAATTCGAACGAACATATTATTGTCATTAGGATACAAAATGACATATTTCTTGTTAGTACACAAAATTAAAAAATATTTCAATTCCGAAATATTTACTTCGCTTGAATAAGTGGAGAACTTAGGAATAGAATTTTATTAATATAATGTTGAAAAATGGTAATAAATGATAAATTGTTTGAATTATCAAAAAATGTGGAACGTTGAAATATAGGAATATTGATTGATTCTTGAAGTTTTTTGAAAAATTAAATACATAACACTCATTAATTTGTCTATTATTGCTATTTCTTTCTTAATCAATTTCAATTAATACCAATATCTTTCTCAGCATTATCATCCACTTTTTTTTTTTTCTTTTTAGAAATCCTTTTTTTTCACCAGTCATTAATTAAGTAATATATTGATAATTTCAGGTACACGAATTATGTGATAATTTTTGTCATCGGTATGTAACCTGTTTAAAAGGTAAGATGCCAATGGATATTGTCGGTGAGGAACGTGCAAGCAGTTCACAAACACCCGTTTCACCTAGTACCGCTGCTCCTTCATCTAGTCCTTCCATGAGTACACCTATCGGGTAAAGTGCTTTTGCTCATTTAAACAATATTTAGAATGCCGGATATGCATTTAATTCTTGAAAAATAGCAATTTCCGGAAAAATATTTTTTAATCTTAAAACTTCTTAATTTTTAAATTGAACTCATATTCATTCATTACTGAAGTATATTTTATCTAATTCCAATTAAGAATTTTATTCCAGTTCACAATATCAACCAGCTCCCTATGAACCACAATCTGTGCCATTGCCCGAAAATACGACCGCAGTTTCATCCGGGCATGATGTAAGTTGTAACTGCTAAATTAAATCAAAATAATTTAATAATTCAAAGAGATCAAAGTTCACTTCATACAGTCAATTAATTATCATCAAAGAAATTTAAATAATAAATAATTTCAATAATAACAAATATTTGATTTAGTGACAAATGAAAAGTAGAAAGCGTAAAAGGTGAAATTTTAATTCTATACTTAAGCAATCATTCAATACATAGAGACTTATTATATAATTATTGTATTATATATTATACTGAACTTTATATTGATGATTAAATTTCAGTAATTCTTAATCTGTATGTAAAAAATTTTTCCCATTATTTCATTTTAAATTTTTTATTTATTTAGGCAACCATTTCCATCTTTTTCGAAATAATATGATGGAAAAGGAGAGAGAGAGAGAGAGTGAAAGAGAAATAGAGAGGTTCCGGAAAAAAAAAATGGACATTCCTATTGCTTTTTCCAAATTTTCTCCACCTTTGATTTATGCCACCAATTTTTATGTTCCAGACATTGTCATACCCAACTATGTCCTCCTTTTCCTTCTTCCTTCCACTTATTCCGTTTCAGCAACCGGAAAAGAACCGGAAAAAATAATAGTATTAGAGGTTTATATTCGATTCACGAAATAAATTTAAAAAAGCATAAGAAAAAAAATGAAAAATGAACGGAAGAAAAAAAATTTTTAATTTTAAATATTAGATCTTAAAAATATTCATGACAATTTATAATTTTAAAACTTAAATTTTGATTTGCACCGTAATTTTATTTACCAGATAAAAAAGAATATAAATAACAAAAAAAAGACTAACAATAATTGGCATAAAATATAATTTTTATTCCCTAACTTTTTCTGATCTAAAATACCAAAGGGAGGGAAAAATGTTTAATTTGTAATTCTTTTCTTATAATTAATAGAAATTGAAAATTTGTTTGTTTGTTTGTTTGTTTTTTTTTTTTTTTTTTTTTTTTTAAGACTAACTATTTGTTAATTCATTTTTCCAAAGACAAAAAAAAATTTTTTTCCCTAAATTGGTATATATATTTATCCAATTTAATAACAATTTCGCATCCTTAAGATTTCAAACTTCAAATTTACATTTCTGCTTATCAAATTATATTTTTATAAATTTCAAGCAATATTAACATTCATTAATAATAGTGTTTGAAATGTCAAATTCACATTTCTGGCCAAAATTTCAAATTATAGATTTTTGCAAATTTCGAATGATTATAATCATCTACTTCTATCAATAATCTTTATAATTTGAAATCCATATTTCTGCAGAATTTTTAATTTATAGTTTTTTCGCAGATTTTTGAATCATTTTATGCGTCATTTAGCAATAATCTGATTTTATTCTTATTCATCACTAAAAATGAAATGAAGAAGATATGCTAAATGTTGATTGAAATTGTTTAAATACCACTGTAAGAGAAAAAAAATTTTTTTTTTCTGTCAAATTAACAACTGTTTCATTTACTTCCTTCTTTTCTTTCTTTCTTGACCGGTTAAATTATCCATTCCAACTGTTGTACGGGGATTAAAATTTCAAAAAGAATTCTCGAGCGGCGGGAGTTTTTGCTGAGTGATGAAGAAAGGAAGAAGCCGAGAAAACTGACTTGAAATCGAATGTGAAAAAGTTGCAAAAAAGCATAGATCATTCTAAACTTTGCTCTCAATTAAATATCACTGTGCAAATTTTAGCAGTATTAATTTCATAAATTTCTTTTTTTTTTCCAGAAATTCGTAAAAAGAAGTGGAAATGGATAATTTCCTTTCCTCTCTCTCTCTCTCTCTCTCTCTCTCTCTCTCTCTCTCTCTCTTACTCTCGTTTTGCTTTATAAAACTATAAAAGGGACTATATTAAAAAAATAATAATAATGGAATGAAGTGATAATTTATGATAAAACAATTTGTGATTTTTGAAAAATGAACTAAAAAAAAATAAAAAAAAAAAAGTGACAAAAATATATTTTGTGCTACTAAATCACTGTTAACTAATTAGATAATAAAAATTGGTGTAAGTTTGATAAATTACAACTAATTTCAAACATTAAAAAAGCGAAAAAAATGGAAGAAAAAAATTTAGAGCAATTAATTTTCGTATAATTGGATTTAAATTTATGAGAGAGTAGTGGAAGAAAAGAAAAAAGAAAGGAAGGAAAATGACAAAATTTTCAAATTATAATCCGTAAATTTTATATCATTTTTCTCTTTCCTTTTTTTTTTTTTGTAAAATGAAAATTATTTGAGAAAAAACAAAGAGAGAGAGAGAGGGGGGGGGGTTTATTTGAAGAGACCGATAGAAAATGTGATCTTAGGAGGATGATGATAATGATAATGATATCAATATGTCAAAAATAGGCCTTGCAAGTGGCTATTTTCGAGGCAAGTGAAGCAGAACAAATTCAGCCAAAGGCGGTTCAGTGCTTTTAAGAGAGAGGGGAATGAGGAGAGAGAAGGAGATAAGTGGTAAAAGAATTGATTATATACGATATAGAATTTGACTGTTCGGGGGGTTTAATTAGATGATGGCGGTAGTTTTCGCGCAAATTTATTTTCTTGAAAAGAGAAATGAGTATTTCCGGAATAAAATTGCCAATTTTCTGGTTATTGAAAGTTAAGTCTCAGCACTGATGATTGCCAGTACATGCAATAAAGACACACTTCATCGTACCTCTTGCAATCTATAATTTACCTTGCATATTTGACATGTAAAAAGGCATCTAAACGTATGATATTATGAGCATTTTTCCTATTCAAATATATCTAAAAAAAAAAAAGAAAATAGAAAAAGAAAAGAAAACGAAAAAGCTACAGTATGCAAAAAGAATTTCCTTTCTTTTTCTTTTTTTTTCTGCAAAAATTACAAATTGATTAAATCATAATAATAAAGTATATAAATTATTAGTTTTTTATGTTTAAAATGACAAAAAAAAAAGACGATGAGTTTGAAAATTCTGCAAAATTTTTGAATAAATAAAAATATTTTTGCATATTGAAAAAAATAAAAGAAAAAGAATTTTTGCTTTTCTGATTTTTACTACTATTTAACTTTTTTTTTCGTTTAAATTTACTCGCCTTTTTCTCCTTTTTTCTTTTTATTTTTTCCCTACTAAAATCATTTTGTGCTTGAATAAATTTGCTAAAATCTATTAGGTATGTTTAATCAACCTGATGAAAATATACAACAACCATGACTAATAGGTTAAACTAAATAGCACATCTGTCCATGACAATCCCTTCCATCCTTAAAGCTTTTCTAATTTACTTAAAAACCTATTTTGTCATTATCATCCTTTTTTTTTCTCACCAATAAATGGATGGAAGGATTTTTTTTTTTTTTTTTTTAATTTTTTCCAGTTAACACATCCTTTTTTCTTTTAAATGAATCATCATATTAGGATGCTGCTATAGAATAAAACTGAAATCTGAATCTATAAAATTCATTGAAATTCGAACCGAAATTTGAGTTTGTAAAATTGAAAGAAATAAAAGGAAAAAAGAAATAAATACCGAAGAGATGGCGCAAGTTAATTAATCATCATAAAATTGAAAAAATTATAATTATTGAAAAAATATTAATACTTATCATAAACAATTATTACCGATTATTTTATATCAAATGTAATTGGATAATTGCTTCCCTTTTTTATAATTAAGGACTAATCATTATTATAACATTATTGAATTAGTGTGAACACTAATAATTAAGTTAACAAAATTACAATATCACTTAGTAAGTGATATTATAAATGATGTGTTGATTACTATTGTTTAGTGTTTAGTCACACAATTTTTTCAATTTAATGTAGGAAATGTTCCAGCTTATTGAAAACTTAAATTTCAGATAAGTTTTTTTTTTTTTAGTTTTCGAAATTAAATTAACATTTTTGTATATTTTAAATTTAATTTGAAAATACTAGTTCCTAATTTCTTTATGTAATTTAAACGGAAAAAGAAATTGAAATATTTGCAAATTAAAATTTCAAGAATTATCCCTATTTTGCAAAATTTATTTGCTCATTTCAGGGTTATCATGCATCGGTACACGATCTCAGCAATGCTTCATCATCATCCGCAGCTGCAGCTGCAGCTGCAGCCGCAGCAGCTCAACAACATCCATCAACAACCCCCGATAGCCACCCTTTAGTCTTGGGCGGGGTGACCCCTCTGACGGCTGGGGGCACCCAAACGTCCATATCACTAACAGCCGTCAGTAGTCCGTCAGGAAGGTATCAAAATTTTAAGTTTTGACAAATATGATAAAATATCAGAAAATGTAAATTAATTCAAATTGAAAATAAAAATAAATTAAAATGAAGAGTGAATGAATTTTGAACCTATGAACACTGCTTCAGTTATTATGATTCTTGACAAAATATCAAAAAATGCAAACTAATTCAGTTAAAAGTGAAACGAAATCAAAATGAAAGATGAATGAACTTTGAACTTATCAATATTTGCTTCATTTATTATAAGTTTTAAATTAAGTGTTAGCTGCAACTATTATATACTTATATTTTAAGATTTTGAATATCATCAATATCCAATTCAAGAGTATGCTTTTAAAAATTTTTATATTTTACTAAATAAATAATAATGAAAATAAGAAAAATTATTATTTGCATCCAAAACTTAATATTGTTTACTAAAAGAAATGAAAATAAAAAATTGAAAAGAAAAAGGAAATTAAAATTTATAGTTCATCAGCGGGTGGTCAACGGCTTGATTCAACGCCACATTCGGTCGAAACACCGAATCAATTACTTACCGCTCAACAACAAGACAATGTTTCTGATACAGGTATTTCATTGATTTATTGGTTCTTATTTTTTTAAATTGCTTTGAATTGTTTACTACTTAAGATAGATAGATAATGATCGGACAAATCATCATTTTTACTTTTTTCCTCTCTTTTTTTAGAATGATTTATGATTTACGGAGATTCCACTTTGATAGCTAATATTGATCAGAATTGGTAGAATTTGTTTAAATTATTTTTCAAATATTTTTCAATTCATCAGTAAAAATATAAAAAGAAAGATCACCTATTGTTGATTTTTCGAAGATTGAATGGTTTTTGGTTAAGTCATATTTTTTTTATATACCTTTTCTCTTTTTTTTTTTTTGTAAATCTGTATAATTTTTAATTTTTTTTAGATTGGAATATAATTCGTAAGGCCCATAATTTGTTAGAGGATGTAATGTTTCAAGTTAAAAAACTTTTCAGTTTCATTAGTTTATCTATATTAATGTTCATATATTTGAAATCTAGCGATGAAAGATTTTTTTTAACTTAAATTCCCCTCTAGTTGAAATATTCTTTAATTTAGATATTTTTCTAATATTTATTTCCGAGGTTCGCTGGCTAATTTTTTCATTTTGATAATTTTTTGACTTTTTTGCAGTTATCCTACAACAAAAAAATCTTTTTTTTCAAATCATAACAATTGCTTAATATAATCGATATCTGAATTAACTGAAAAAAAAAAGAAAAAAAAGTGAAATTTAAGGAAAAAAAAAATCAAAAAGTGTAAACGAAATGCAAAATTTATTTTACTACGTCTTTAAACCATCAATATATCTTGTTATCGAATTTTAGCAAAAACTGTAAAATCATTATTGTAATGATGCTTCTTTCATTTATTTTGAATTAATTAAAAAGATTTCTTTTTTCGTTTTGCAAATTTTTAAATGAACAGTTTTCAGGCAAAAGTCCTTTTTTTTTTTTTTTCCTTCTCTTTTTGATTAATTCCCTTTTAATTGATTAATCACATATTTTCAACCAATATTCATTACTTCATCTACCGGATTAATTTCTGAATTCATGCTGAATCGATTCTATATTCACAATGTGCTATAATCATTCCAAAAACTTATCCTAAATCGTTTAACCGAAATAATACTTTTCACGCTTTGCTGCATTCATCCATTATAATTTGCATCCTCCAACTAATTAATTATTAAGCAAGGCATACATATATAAATTGTGAATTTTTCAGCTCTACAATTTTTTAGAAATTATTTATTTAGATAATCATCTATCTATGTAGATTTTGAAATTATTAATAAAATCAAATTAATGCATTTTTAATAATTTATTTAATATCGAAATTATTGAATGTTTGCCTTTTTTTTCTACAAATTTTTAAAATACTTATATGTGTTCAACATTTTTGCAAAATTTTGCATTTTATTTATATAATATATTATTAACCAATTTTCAATCTTATTTTCCTTTTCCTTTTTCATTTTTCATTTTATATTTTATTTGAAAATAAAAATTACCGAAAAATTTTATTTTAATTCATCAAACATTTTTATTTAAACATTCAATTTTTTTTTTTTTCTTCAAATGTCATCTTTTAATTTTACGCATTATGAAAAGCTTTTTTTTTTTTTTTTAAGTTTTTGCTTATGCATGGCTAATAACGATAAAAAAACGATTTTTTTTTTTACTTGTTTGCTTACTTGTTTGTTTGTTTGTTTATTTATTTGTTTGTTTTAAGGGTTAGCTTTGAAAAGCTATATGTTTGTTTTGTATGCAGGTAGCAAAAATTCGGATTCATATCCATCCTCTATTAGCTTATCCTGTCATTTTGGCGAACATCAGCAATTATCAAACGGAACTGCTAACGATTACTGTACTGATAGTATGCCCAAACAACGGCAGCAGGGAAATCGGCAAAATCAAAATTGCCGAAATATAATAATACCAACCGATCATCGGGATATTGCTACGACTCCTACTACTACATCACCGGTATTAATGATGTCATTAACGAAAAAACGTGGAATTTTTCCAAAACCAGCGACAAATATCATGAGAGCATGGCTTTTTCATCATCTAACGGTTAGTTTGGATTCAGGAATATCGATCCGGTTGTATGTATAAGAATGAACGTAAATTAATTAACTAGATAAGAGTAATCCTTTTAATAGCTCTCTACAGTCGATTTTGATTAGATTTTAGATCAAGTTTCTAGCTAACCAATTTTTTATCCTAAAACTTTAACGAAAGATGATACTAGTATGATATAAAATCTGTTCAATTTAACATATTATATATATTTATCGTCTATTGGAATTTAATGATAAATGAGATGGTACAGAAATATGAATATGATAGCTTTACAATAGTATGTTACCATATATTTTACCTATATTGTGATGATTTTGCGATAATTTTGCTTTTGTAAAACTTATAATAAGTTGGTTTTTTTTTTTTTTTTTTTTGTTGTTGTTTTGTTTACCTTTTTGTGTTGGTTTTATTTTTGTTTATTTTTGCGAAAAGAAGCATCAGTTTTTTTTTTCTTTTTCATACTTGCTAGCATCACTGCTTTTGCTTGCAAACTACTAATACATAATTTTTTGGCTCTTTGAAATTTTATTTTTTATTTTTTGGACTTAACCATTTGAAGAAGCACCACAATTTTATACACAGTCTCGTTTCTCTCTCTCATCCTCTGTGATAATTTATATTTAAATTCAAATTTATCATTATTACATATTGTATATATTTATGCGAGTATTTTGCTTATCTACAAATAGAAATTATTACTTTATTTTTTAGTTCATTTTCAGTTTTTCCTATAATTTTTGTCACATACATGAACTTGAGAACTTATCATATGTGAACATCACTTTTATTTTTAATGAAAATTTACTCAAACTAAAAAGCATCATATTAGTTTATGAAATTATTTGTTATAATGATGCTTTTTTTTTCGGAATAAATTTTTAAAAAAATTGAAAAAAATTTAGCCAGCAAACCTGATTTATTATTAAATGGAACCAATGATTATCATTCGATTATTTGTTAAATATCTATGATTTTTTTTTTTTTTTCTTTTAAATCAAATAAGAATCAGATGAAATTCTGGATTAATCAGATGGATGGAAATTGTTGAACTAATCAGACTAAAATCTCCATAGAAGAATTACTATTTTTGATTTTAAGTTATTCATCTTCTTTTCTTTTTCCGGAAAAAAAGTAGGGTCGTAGCCACGTGGTGTTTCCAGGTGATGAATCGTTATCGATGTGCGGTTCGTTAAATGATGATGGAGGTAGGGAATCGGTTCTAAGCGAAGGAAATACTGGAAGCGGTGGTGGTTCAGGAACCGGTGCAAATAAACGAAAAGTACCAAAAGTTTTTTCAAAAGAAGCGATCACCAAATTCAGGGCATGGCTCTTCCAAAATCTTACTGTAAGTTTTAGATCCGACTAATGATTCATATATTCTATATGAATCTTCTTACCTCATATCGCTAATTTATATTTTACTCAATTACAGGAATTGAAAATTTTATCTCTCTTTATTTCTGCAAATTTTTTCCTTTTTTATTTCATGAAATTTTGTCTTATATATATTTGGCTTAATTAATTAAGGTTTAACAGATGATTTACTATCCGTAGTATCTAATATCTCTGCCATTGTCATTACCACCATAATCACTATTTTTATTACTGTTAAAATTATTATTATTACCACCCTCCCTTCATTATTTTCATCATTTTGCATTCTTTAATTGAATATAATTTTCAAAGTTTTGTTGAATGAAAAGTGTTAATTTCCATTTTTGTAATTTTTAAAATATTAATTTTCTCAAATATCGCTATTTAGATTTTATGTCACTTTTTTCCATCATTTTAGTAGATCTCATTTTTTTTTAAATTTTTTTTTTCTAAATAAATGTCATTGAATAGCCATACGATATTAAACAACATCTTCTAATTTAATATGGAAAGTTGAAAGATATAACCATCAAATTTGATTATATATTTCTCCATGGCATGAACTGCAAAATTATTATCGAGTTATCATAGCTGTGATTATATTATAGTTTTATCACTGTTATCATTCTTCTTATTTCCATCAATAGTGTTATAATAGCCATGTTTGCTATCGATGAAGTAGTACAGTCAGTAATTTTTTTAAATACTGAATTTGTCCTTGAAATAGTCAATGCATTACAAAGAAAATGATGGGGTTACGGTAATTGCTTTTTTTAATTCACCGCTGGAAGTCAATCGTTTCGGTGAGAATTTTCTTTTTTTTTTGAAATTTATATTCAAGGATTTAAATTGCCAAATTCGTTCACCAAAATTTGAAAGCATTGTCTTTTGTTTTCTTTACTCACCAACAACAGCTTTTTATCTCTTTCCATCTGATTAAGTTCTTATTCAATATTAGCCATTTTGTTTTGAAA
>KZ269978.1:2286238-2297826 GCA_002249935.1 Onchocerca flexuosa | reverse complement strand
TTTTTTTCCCCTTTTTTTTTTTTTTTTTTTTTTTTTTTTTTTTTCATATCTTCGAAAATTGAAAATCAGTAGATTAATTTATGCTAATTTATATGAATATTTGATAAAACGTAGTAAGTTCTTAATTTTATTTCCACTCTTTTATTATTATTATTATTATTATTTTTATTTTTTTTGTTTATCGTCGAAAATTTTGATATTAAATCACTTTTTTTCTTTTTCTTTACTATATGTTGATTATTTCATAGAAACAGCGGCAACTATCCTTTGCAAATTACATAACACTAAAAAAAAAATTGGTATCATTTATTATTATATTAATTTAATCTATTAAAAAAAAAAGTCTTAAAAAAAACAATCCTACAAAAAAAACTAAAAATTTGGTTATTTGAATAAAATAATTTGATGAAATCTTTCTCCAATTAAAAAATTTCTTGCTTTCTTTCCATCACATTTGTCCTTCTTTTATAATAAATATGCAAATTTGGAATTTGAAATGAGGTAATGTATGCGTTCTATTGCGAAATCGATAAATTTAAATAATCTATTCTTAAATAATAAAGTTTATTTGAACTTATTGCAAGAAATATATGGGATTTATATGTTTTAGAAAGAGCTTGTTTATCAATTTGTCAATCATTTCTTGCAAATTTGTTAATTTAATTAATATATTTGAAAAAGAGCAGTGACAAACATATAATTTGCATAATCCCAAATATATGATGAACTCAATTTGAATTGCCGGTGGAAAAGATGGATCTTCCATGTATGATTTAATGTATGCTTTGCTTTAGCTGTATTAATAATTGATAAGTACAGTATGACATATTTTTATCAGTTTCCTTTTGTCTGTTTTTACAGTCATCTTTTTTTTTTCTTTGAATGATTAATTAAATGAAATTTTAAAAAAATTCATAAAAAGATTAGGTGTTTGATGATAAATGAATTTCCAATCATTACTCTAAATGAGAAAAGGGATGATCAAAATTTCAAATAATTTCAAATGACTAATTTGTTAAAAATTTTTGGAATTAATTATTGATTAATTATATCTGAACTGTACTTGTCATTTATGCTCGTTATTTGTTCTATTATTATTATTTGTCGGTACATACAGGGCGCTTGCTTTCTTTGCAAAAAATTTTTTGTTTGTCGCATTTATTTTTTTACATAAATTCTTTTCTTTTTTTTTCTCTCTCCCTCTTTCTTTTTCTCTTCCAAAAATATTCGCTTGAAAAATTGGAAAAGTAATTATCCATTGAATATTTTTACTAATTAGTTGTGGACTGTTTAATTAAAATACTTGGAGAAAGTATCTATATTTTTATCGAAAATATTTGATTGGAGCCAAAAATGAAAAAGATGAAAGCAGTGTGGTGAAAAAAGAAAAAACGTAGTTAAAATATATATTAGCTAAGAAAGCAATACAACATTTTTCTTCTTTTTTTTTTTATTTTGTTTGTATTTCGCTTAAATTAAATTTTAAAATTTTATTATTTTGGGAACTAAAAAAAATACGAAATTTTATTTTTGAAAAAAAGTTTTTCTTTTTCCATTTTTTTTTTCTTATGACGCGGGCTCTGTTATCCATGACTGTTTTTGTTTGTTTCCAATTCTTTCGTACTCAAATATGCGTGTAATTTTATTTGTTTGTTTGTTTGTTCATCTTCTTTCCTTTCTTTTTTTTTTATAAATCACCGTACATTTTCAATTCATTTCATTCTTTTCATTAATTTGCAAAAAATGGGTAAAAAACAGGCGAAAAAAAAAAGAAAAGAAAGAGAAATGAAGTTGAAATATTCTTTTCATGATTTTCATTGATATATTGAAATTTGAAATTTTTTAAAATTTTATTCTAATTTCAGCAATGAATTCGGCTAGTTACATATTAAAATTATTATTGTGTTATTTAAAATGCTTCAATACATTTTTCTTTGAAGAGAGATATTATTTCATGATGAGCTTGAGAAAGTTTAATTTATATTTCAAATACCGATTTCATCTCCTTAAATGGAAGCTTAAATTGAGTAATTGTTTGTTTGATTGATTGATTGATTGATCAACTAGCTTAAATCGATCGATTGTTTTAAAATCAAATTTTTGAAATATTTACCATTTTAAAAATGTTGCAATGAATAATTAATGATGAAAATAAGAATTGTCACTATTACTTTTGCCGTATATTTGACATCTGATTAATGTTTGATATAATTTAAATAGGCCATCAATTTACCTGAAAATGAATTTATTTCAAAATATATTGCACATTTCATATATGAATTAAACATTTATAAATCTCTTTATCATAATACAAACAATTTCTAAGCTGGTTAAAAATTTAATTAAAAGTTTAATTATCTCATACAGATCAATCAATTTTAAAAAAATCATAAAAGCTATTTTTTAACAAAATTACCAAAATTTTTTAAATGAATTTTGTAATGAATATTATATAAAAATCGGAAGAGATGAAATTAATTTCTCAACCTCATTATGAATTCAAATTTAAAAATAGAATGTTCCTTCTTCAATTCATTAGTATTATTGAATAATTAGGTTGTATTTATAATTATATGCAACAGCATAGTATATTTTGTTAAATGATATGTGAATGATAATATGATTAATTTGATTTGATTTAT
The DNA here is from genome assembly GCA_002249935.1 of Onchocerca flexuosa. NCBI lineage: Eukaryota > Metazoa > Nematoda > Chromadorea > Rhabditida > Onchocercidae > Onchocerca > Onchocerca flexuosa. The sequence goes on along the minus strand of KZ269978.1, from coordinate 2,295,184 downwards.
TGATTATTCTTTGATTATACTACATGTCCTTTTTCATTTCTTTTTTGATACTTCTTTTGTCTTTTGCATCATAAATATTGATAAAAATTCTATTTGCTATGAATGTTTCGCAGACAAATTCAATAAACCTACTAGCATTCTAGACTTGAATTTTTTCATTGTGAAATTAATATTCAAAAGACAAGAAGAAAGTCGAAAAAAAAAAACTGGGAATTTTGATTTGAGAAAATTCAATTAAGAATGATGGTGAAAATTTCAATTGGGAAAAATTAGGTGAAACTTTTAATCCAGAATAATTGAGTTAACAAAGACGGCAGAAATTTCAATTCGGAAAAGGAAAAGTTGGATTGATAAATGAATGAAGAAATATCATGGCAATATTGGGAAAAGGATGAAGGGAAACAAAAAATTTAATTCGAAATTGATTGATTTCAATTAATAGGCCATGGAATTAGTACTAATAAAATTTGTAACTCAATTACATGGTTTGAACATTTTTCATCCAATTTTTTTCCGTTTATTTTGCAATAGAAACCAGAAATTTTATTCTAATTTTTTCGTTGTTTCAGTTTTTAATCCTCTAAATTGACCATATTTTTTTTTTTAATTACACATCCATTTATGTACTTTGATTTATCTTTTTTCTCTCTTTCGTATTTTAATTTGTAACTATTATTAAGTAAAAATATAATTTGAAAATTCAAATTTCAACTCACTCATCATTTAAAAAATGTGAAAGAATTTTCTTTTATTTCGTTAATTATTTTCCTTTATTTATTTATTTATTTATTTTTTATTTTTGAAATTTTTACCAAAATTTATCTACCGTTAATATTTATTTTTTTGTGAATTTTATAATGAATTCAAAATGAAGCCAAAAATTGAAACTATCTGCTTTCAGTAAATTTGGAATTTTCCATTATTCAAAAAATGAAAATATTGGTTTTTGAGAAAATAACAATAATTTTTACAGTTATTCGTTTTGTTTATTTATTCATTTTTTCATGCATTCTTCATCTTTTTTTTCTTTTTTTTTTTTTTTCGATGAAGTTGTTTATTTTTATATTCGTTCTCATAAACTATTTAAAGGACTAATCAAAATTTTCAAAAATGCAAGAATAATTAATAATAATGATAATTATTGATGTGATAATAATAATAATAATAATAATAATAAATAATGAGGAAGCAGTTTCGATGTATCACATATGGTTGAGTATTCAAATTATTTGGTAGTTATAGTATAAGAGATTTACAGCAACGTATCATTTGAACCCTACTGATCCATTGTCATCCGATTGTCGCCCGTCTGTTGTCATCTGTCATCGTTCTCATGTCTTTAATGCATTTCTTGATGAAAAAGTGATAAATCAAACTTTAACATCAAGTAGAAACGGAACGATTACTTGCCAAATAAATAATTTTTAGCCTCATGCATTTCTAATTTTTTTTTACTTCTTTGTTATCAAATTATCAACCGTGGAATGATAAATGAAGTATAAAATATGCTGAAACATAACGACAACAGTAGTAATATCAAAATAAATGATGTTTTTTTCGCTATCGTTGCTCAATCTCGATCTTTTATCAACAATCTCATATCATTTCTCTTTTCTTAAAATGAATTTTACATAATATATAAAAATATATGATAGATGGACAATTGAATAATTTTAAAAATAATTTTTTTTCCAACTGTTGAATTATCGCTTTTTTTTTTAAATTATTCAAATAACCAATCCTTTTTGTCGATAGCATTTGGGATGGAAATAGTTGAAAATTTTCCCTTTTCAAAATTTCCAACTAAATTTTAATTACAAACTTTCAATTTTCTAACTATTAGAATAAACAGTCCGAATTAAATGGGTATATCATTTTACGAAATTATAATCGCAAAAATTTTCCGATAAAGTAGAACAATAATAATACTAACAAATAAATATTAACAACAATAATAATAGTTATCAAATATTAATTGTTATCAATATATATATATATATATACGCGGTTGGTTATTAAGCTAGAATTTTATTTATATATATATATATATATATATATATATATATATATATATATATATATATATGATGACAATAAGTTAAAGTAAACAAGTTTAACTTCAGGAAAAAGAAAATCAACCGTTCTGTTGCTATTAGATCATTGAAAATGATTGAACTGTTGAACATTTGTTGCTTGAAAACACGTTATGATTATTACTTAAAATGCAACCAAGGAAATATGTATTAATTAAAACTAACATTTATTCAAAAATTTTCATTTTACAGATTTTTACTCATTTAGAATTCAATCAATAAGAATCAGTTTTCCAGAAAATGTATTGATTTTCCCTATAAAATTGTATAGTAGATTTTTTTCGACTTTAAAAAAAAATATTTGGAATTTTCAGCTCTAAGTGTATCGAAATTTTAAATTTATTCAGTTGAAAGTTGATTTGATTCGTAACATAAATATCATTAGTTTTTCAAATACGAAAAAAATTTGACAAGTTCCCATTCGATTAAAACTTATTTTTTAAATTTTAATTAAAATTCCAATGAACAAGAACAATTTATTTAATATCGTTAACGAATGTTTGAACATTTACTTTGCTGACAACAAACATTCTTATCAATATTCATCATTACAACGCTAAGAAATTAAAGAAATGGTGATTAAAAAATGTTGTTTGAAATAAAGAAAGAATATTTTAGTTTCCTAACTTTCAGGCCTTTAACTTTCTAGTAACTACTTCAGACTGATTTCCAATGTGAAAAAAGGAAGATGAAATATGCTACATATGAGCTTATTATATTACTATTATAATTTCCTTTCAAGTTATGTATTATTTATGCTATGATATCTATTAATTAAAGCGTACCTAATAATTAATAAATATTATAAACAGTAATGATTGCAAGTAATTCACATCCACATTTATATTTCATATCAAACGAAATCAAATCAAATTCATTACAAATATATTATTATATATGTTTAAGCAATAAATAAATCCATTTTTGAATTTAAATTTGAATTCAATTTTCAAATTAGTTTGAATTACAAATTTGCTGTACGGAAAAGTTTTCCACGCTGTAACAGAGACGAATTTGGTTGAGAAAGTTGACGGAGCATTGATTCTCCGTCTATTCCATTAGAATAAAGTCAGATGATAGCACGATTGCAGTTGATCGATCGGTTAAAGCAGGGATCGGTTGAATACATATGAGTTGGACTGCACTGGAGGTACCGATTGTCGAGAGTTGAGTGACCGTGGGTTGACTGTTTGTGAGTAACTGCGGGAAATACAGCTTTAGCAGATCGCAAGATGGGAGAACAAAGGCTTTTGTGTCAGATCAAAGAACAAGATTTGGATGAGTGATTCACTTCACTCTTACCATGCAAAGTTCCACTCTACATACACTTCAGTCATTCCATCGTGTTTATAATATAAAAAATCTCAGTTTTAACGAAACACTATATTATCGTTCCTTTTCGGTTTCTTCCTTATCATTATATCCGCTCGTTGATATTTCTTCACTTTTTGAATTTGATGCTGGCGACGAGAAAGGTGCTTCTTGCGTGTCACTTGTTTGTCCCGTCATACTTTCAGCGCTTCAATTCAATTTTGTCAGTCATTTAAACAAATTTTAATATATTCCATTCAAGTTATGTTTTTATATTTGGTAATGTTAAATATTAAAGACAAAAAGCTTCCGAATTTTCTAGAGTTTTAAAATTAATAAAAGTTGCCAACCTTTTCATTTCTGCAACTTGTGACATTGCATTTATTCCTGTATCTTTCGTGATATCACTTTGTGTTAACTCTGCATCTTCCACATCAGATAGCTAAATTTAATGAGAAAATTTAGAAAATGAACATAATTTTTCTCTTTAAATTATTTTTTAAAGATTATTTCGTATCAATTTAATTTTCATTTAAAAAATGAAATAATATTTCTGTTGATTTTTCCTAGCACTATTTGAGGAATTTTATTGGTGTAAATTGAAATTTCCAGAAAAAAAAAAAAAAAAAAAGAGAAATTTAGAAATTTGGACAATATCTTTTGCGCAACATATGTTAAAATAAAAAGTTTTATATTAATAATTTCACCAATTTTATGCTAATTTATTAGTCACATCATTAATGCTTGAGATTTCTAACAAGTTGAATTTGAATAACACAAATTCTAAGGTTTTGTTTAAATTTAAACAATTTTTAAGAGTTTGGAGATATTGCGCAGTAAATAATTAATCTGGCATTGATTTTAAAAATTTAGCAATTAATAATTTTGAAAGTTTGCTAAAGTTAAGCAGTTATTTTTTTCCAAATAAATATGATTGAAGAAAAAAACAAGAAACGGAAATGAACTGATAAGTGATACAAAGTTTAAAGAAGTGAAATAATCTAAATTCTTTTTTGTTATTCATCAATTAAACTATCTTATTTAATGGATAAATTTCGACTAAATCGGTGAGATTGTCTGTATATTAAATAATCTTAATAATAAATAAAATACAGGAATAAGTTAAAAAAAGAAAAAGAAAAAAAAATATACTTTTGTTTTGATTCCGCGAAGTAATCGCATTCTATCTTTTTCAGTCATTGCACTCTTACCTATAAATTCCTTTTAAATTTCAAATGATAGTAATAATGATAATAAGAATAATCATAATCATAATAATATATGGATGATATTTATTCAAAAAACGATATATATAATCAACTGATAACACGTAGAACACTATTTGAAAACGTGCAAGTATAAATGTCTGCAGAAGAAAGCAAAAAGTTAAGATTAAAATGCAAACACATGAATATAAACATCTAATAAATTTTAAATAAGTAACTAGGTTATGAATAAGAAGGAAATCACAATATAATAAAATTTCGAGAAAAAATCCGAAAAAAATATACGAATAAAAGTTTGGTTCAAAAATATAGCACATAAACAGGACAAAAAATTAATGTGACAGCGTTTAAGTGTGATAAATAATTTTCAATAATATTGGATGAATTAATTATACGACAAAAGTAATGAATATATTTCTTCAAAATTTTTGTTTAAATTAACATTCAATTATTTTAAATCAAAGAGCAAACAAAATTTTCAAAAATAACGATGAAATTTTTGTTTTTGTTTTTGTTTTTGTTTTTTTTTTTTTTTTTCATTGATTAATACTTACGAAACTACTATTTCACGGCTCTGCAATTTCCACTTTTTTAAAATGACTTTCCTTTGTTTAAGTGAACTCATATTCAATGAATTCCTAATGTTTTTTTTTTTTCCTAAAAATTCTCTATTTGACAAGAAAGACGCTAAGTTTATCATTTTGTAAAATTGTTATTTCTCATATATTTTTCAAATTTAAATTGAAATTGACGTCCAATCAATTTAGGTCAAAATAAAAAACCAAATATGATTTTATATTTTGATTATAATGTTAAAGGGAAATTTACTAAAAATATTTTGTTTTTTTTGAATTAAGTCGAGGAGAAAGAATGATGCTTATTTTATAATTTTATGATTTTATGAATTATTGCTATAAATTCGATGGATATAAAATTGAAAATTTGTCATTTCTGAAATCAAAATGTCACCAAATTCACTAATTGATTGCGTTGATGCTGAATGTTGTTGTGCTTCAATGAGCATTTTACGTTTGCGAAGCGTACGAGAGTGCACGAGTGATTCTGCCGCCATCTAGAATATTATTATTACAGTATACCTATCGAATTTATATTCTATATTCTAATTCTAATATTTCAATTTTTTTTTTTTTTTTTTGTCGAAAAATTTTCATATAATAGAACAAAATTTTTAATGTAGTAATCACTTAACAGAAACAAAAGAGAAATGTCTTACAGTGATAGCTTATTACTGTAGCATAAATTTGTACTATGTGAACGAAATCCGCTTATTACAATAATAAAATAGAAAATTTCTGGTACTTTATTGAAAAACGGTAATATGTTTTATTGGATATACAATAATAGTTTATTTATGACTTCTGGACTTTGCAAGATTCAATACATGTATTTTTTCTTTTCAAATAAATTGTATATTTTTATCGAATTTTTTTACAATTACTAGTTGATAAATGAATATGAATATGTACACAGTTTTTCAATTTCTGATAAACATAATAAATATTTGGTAAAGTAATAAAGAACGATAAAATATTTTTTTTTTTTGAAGATAAAAAATAACAAAAAAGCTTTTAGTATTGCGACCAAAACTATAGATTCACGATATACTGTACGAATTTGGATTACTTAGATCTACACTATATAGTGCAAATATGATTTACTTATGCTTATGCATTATAACTATGAATTATAGTTTCATGATGTATCATATATTACGATAGTGAATTACACTTTAATAATACCAACATAAGTTTTATGGTATCAGCATAAAAAAAAACGCTGTTGTATTGATCATGAATTACGATTATGCAGTACGATCATGAATTATTCATGTTATATAAAGTCAACAAGAAATAAATAAGTTTAAAATCCTAACAACTTTTTGAATCTTCTTTTCATGCATAATATCAGGTTTTTTGTCTGCATATTTGATGGTTACTGTTGGTATAGTATCTCTTTTGATATTATTGTATCTAGTACCCGGTAAATAACTGCGACGATTTTCGCAATCAAAATAGCATGCAATTGCTGTGATTGCAAGTAGCAACATGCCGAAAATTGCAAGCAATATCAAGGCATATAATCTGAAAATCAATATTTTGAGTTTTGATTTACCTATAAAACTGAATGACTAAAATTAAATTAAAAAATATCTGAAATATAGAGAAGGAAAAAAAAAAAAGATGAACAGAAAATGAGTAATGCGAGTATTGCAATTAAAACAATTCAGTGCAAGATCAAATAAATCAACTTGTTAAGCTTTCAAGAATGCGTATTAAAAGGAAATACTTCGTACTTTAATTCAAATTTGAAATAAGCTTTGCATGCTGTTAAAACTATTAACATGGGCCCATTTCAAATCGCGGCGTTGTGATTTTACAATGAAAATATTATTTTTTCTACTTTTTTCTACAATAACTGATTTCAGTTTCGAATTTGACTAAAAAATTCCATTTCAAGTTCAAATTTAATTTAATAAGTTTTTTGATTGTTTTCCTTTTTCTCAGTATAGTAGGTTAAAGATTAGAAGTGATTTATAATAATTACGAAATAAAAAGCGAAAAATTAGTTTATAATAAAATGTGGAAAATAATAATTGAAACAAACTGAAAATAGCCAAAAATTAAATCATCTTTTCGTTTTATCGGTAATTTCGTAGAGGGCAATAAGATCGTAACATTTGAAATTGTTTTATTAGATTTCGTCCACGTGGAATCATTATAATCTTGCATCCATGCAAGCGGAAAATACGTCGTGTTCATCGCATTAATTGGTAAACTTGGAGTAATATTTTTTATTGTTATCTTATGTTCGCTTAACTTTAAACTTGTTTTTGTAGCCAATACATCTCTGATATGCCTTATTTTAGGCTCAAATTTCTTCTTTTCCAATTCTGTAAATTTGAATTTGGAACAGGAATTATTAAACAAGATAGAATATATCATTTGATTTCCTAATTTCTTTTTAAATGAAATCACGCATTCTTTCATTTTCTTTTTTTTAAAAACAAGAACAAATTGCAAATTTAAAATTGCTCAAATGATTCGAACGAAAATATTTAAAGTATTGTATTAAAATTAAAAATATTTGAAAACAAAAAACGAATAAAATTCTCGGGAAAATTTTGATTGTTATTGATAACAAATAGGAACTGATCAAAATAATAACTCAACCTGATAAGAAATTTTGTGTAAATAATGTATTATTTTCGTTACTATCACTTGTTAACCATAATTGAATACATATAAAATATTTTTGATCAATATTATCCAGTATGTTCTTCGAAATATTCATTGCTATTACGCAATGAATTTCCATAATTAATTGATTTTTCGCTTCCTTTCGCACATTCCATATTAATCGACAATAATTTTGATCATGAAAATCAATAAGTATCTTTTCCAGTAATATATTTTTGAGCTATATATAAAATATATTAATCTTTTCCGATAATATATTAATTTAAAACATAAAACGTCGAAAAATAACATATTTATACATACATTTATTTATATATATGAATTATTGCTTTATCATTTAATAAACTTGAATAAATGAAAGTATATATACACATATAAATGAATTAAAATACTATTTTCAAATAATATATATATTTAGATTTAATAATTTAGTAAACAATAAATTTTATTGTATTATCTAATTGATTAATTAATTTTCTAATTAATGAAAAAAAAAAAAAACTATCGACATCCCCATTTCATTTACTAATATTTTGAACTACTTAATTGGTATATCAATTCTTTTAATTAACAATTGAACCACCAGAAAATGAGATAATGTTTTTTAATCCAAGTGTTCTTTTCCAGTGATATATAATTCGAAACATTAAACCTTTTAAATTCAAACTGAGAAATATTTTCAGTTTGAATTTAAAAAATTTCAAAAAATCTTATTGATTTGTGACACAAATTTATATATGTATATATTTTTTAACTAAATAGACTCACTGTTAAATATTTTATCTATCTACCATCTGTTACACTGCGAGTAAAAATGAAAAAAAAAAAAAAAAAAAAAAAAAAAAAAAAAAATGACAGATATCCATTTTTTCTTAAAATCCCAAACATTCTATTAAAAAATTCTATCAAAATGTTAAATTAAATGAGGTGTGAATGATTTTCACATATAGAGACAGGTACAAAAATGAAATTGTCACAATTTTTTAACTATTAAAAAAATTATATCAAAAAAAAAAAAAAAAAAAAAAAAAAAAAAAAAAAAAAAAAAAAAAAAAACGGAGAAGGAATTGAGGATTTTTATATGAATAAAAAAAAAAA